>WSYQ01000256.1:0-238307 GCA_011426435.1 Lysiphlebus fabarum | reverse complement strand
ATCTAAGGAAAAGGATGTAGCTAAGGAAAAGGATGTAGCTAAGGAAAAGGATGTAGCTAAGGAAAAGGATGTAGCTAAGGAAAAGGATGTAGCTAAGGAAAAGGATGTAGCTAAGGAAAAGGATGTAGCTAAGGAAAAGGATGTAGCTAAGGAAAAGGATGTAGCTAAGGAAAAGGATGTAGCTAAGGAAAAGGATGTAGCTAAGGAAAAGGATGTAGCTAAGGAAAAGGATGTAGCTAAGGAAAAGGATGTAGCTAAGGAAAAGGATGTAGCTAAGGAAAAGGATGTAGCTAAGGAAAAGGATGTAGCTAAGGAAAAGGATGTAGCTAAGGAAAAGGATGTAGCTAAGGAAAAGGATGTAGCTAAGGAAAAGGATGTAGCTAAGGAAAAGGATGTAGCTAAGGAAAAGGATGTAGCTAAGGAAAAGGATGTAGCTAAGGAAAAGGATGTAGCTAAGGAAAAGGATGTAGCTAAGGAAAAGGATGTAGCTAAGGAAAAGGATGTAGCTAAGGAAAAGGATGTAGCTAAGGAAAAGGATGTAGCTAAGGAAAAGGATGTAGCTAAGGAAAAGGATGTAGCTAAGGAAAAGGATGTAGCTAAGGAAAAGGATGTAGCTAAGGAAAAGGATGTAGCTAAGGAAAAGGATGTAGCTAAGGAAAAGGATGTAGCTAAGGAAAAGGATGTAGCTAAGGAAAAGGATGTAGCTAAGGAAAAGGATGTAGCTAAGGAAAAGGATGTAGCTAAGGAAAAGGATGTAGCTAAGGAAAAGGATGTAGCTAAGGAAAAGGATGTAGCTAAGGAAAAGGATGTAGCTAAGGAAAAGGATGTAGCTAAGGAAAAGGATGTAGCTAAGGAAAAGGATGTAGCTAAGGAAAAGGATGTAGCTAAGGAAAAGGATGTAGCTAAGGAAAAGGATGTAGCTAAGGAAAAGGATGTAGCTAAGGAAAAGGATGTAGCATAGAGCTTACGGTGTAGCATTGTCTTCTGCAGTTTTCTACTTTACCGGGACGCTTATTTGCTTTGTTTGTGTAGATTTCTACCTTACTGACGCATTTTAATGCTACATCCTTTGTTATAGATACATCCCTTTGCATAAATACAGCTTAGCTACATGCTACATCCTTTTTTTACGTTTTGTATCGTACTTGTGCCTTTATCTTGTTGCTATGCAGGTTTCTACCTTACTGACACACGTTTTAAGCTACATTCCGCGCTTTTTTGATGATAGATACACCCTTTTGTACATACGTCCTTTTCTTAAGTTACGTCCTTTCTGTTGAACACACCCTTTTTTGGAAATACGTACTTTTTTTACCATTTCTGTCTACCGGCGCCTTTATTTGGTTTCTGTGCATGTTTCTATCTTACCGACACGTGGCTTTAGCTACATTTCACGCTTTTACTTTATAAATACATCCTTTTTCTTAGCTACATCCTTTCACTTACGTGCACACTTTTTTGTAAATACGTCCTTTTCTTTAACTACATCCTCAAGCAGTTTTAAACACCTTTTTATTAAGTACATTTTTTTTTGCATCAAACATAGGCAAAGGATGTAGCTGAGGAAGGGGATGTAGCATTGGCTTGTACAGTTTTCTACTTTACCGGGACGCTTATTTGCTTTGTTTGTGTAGATTCCTACCTTACCTACGCGTTTTAATGCTACATCTTTTTCCTTAGCTACATCCTTTTGCATAAATACAGCTTAGCTACATGCTACATCCTTTTTTTTACGTTTTGTATCTTACCTGTGCCTTTATCCGGCAGCTATGCAGGTTTCTACCTTATCGACACACATTTTAAGCTACACTTTACGCTTTTACATTAATGGTACACCCTTTTTGAACATACGTCCTTTTCTTTAACTACATCCTCTTATCTTACCGACACGTGGCTTTGGCTACATTTCACGCTTCTACTTTATGAATACACCCTTTTTCTTAGCTGCATCCTTTTTTGTGCACACGTCCTTTTCTTTGACTGCATCCTCCAGCAGTTTTTACCTAGCCAAAACGACTCTCGAAGTACATGTACCCATTTCTATTACCAGACACCCTTTTTCTTTAGCTACATCCCGTTTTGTTAACTACATCTTCTTCGCATATATCTTAATATAGGTTAAAACCCAACCGGCAAAGGTTATGTATCAACTAATACAAATATCAAGCATAGACAACTGATGTAGCTAAGGAGTAAACTGTAGCATATAAAGGTGATGTAGCACGGACGAACTATTCATGTTTTAAGGGAGCTTTCAATATCGTACCTGTATCTACTATTAGAAACAGGCACATATACGTAGCTGAACGTACGATGGATGTAGCATATTAAAACGGTGTAGCATTGGGAACAAATCCATCTTGTAGTGAAGCATTCGAAAAATGTAGCATTACAATGAGAGACATGGCTGGATGTAGCTAAGAATCCAAGGGATGTAGCATAGATATTTAATGTAGCATTGAGGACCATTTCAACGCTTTGGCAAAGCCATTCAAACAGCTTGAAATATACAATTTATTGTTTTTATCATGATGATAATGTGATATTATAAAATGTACTATTTAATCTATGAAATATATGTATAATTGTTTTATATTTCACTATAAAACAGTAAAATACCACAGAAAAATATTGCTCATGTGTGCAAGTCTAATTATTTTGTTTATAATTACATTGTAAATATATATTTCATTTAATTAATGTACATGCAGGTCTATTATTTACTTTGCTATTGATGTTTTTGTTAATAAACAATTTGACATTCGCATTATGTTATTACACAGGTACATTTGTCAGAAAAAGCATATTTAAAATACCTTTATTCGATAATTTTGTAGATAAATAAATTAATAAATCATTAATATTTTATTTATCAATGAATGTAATGATTTGTGTATGCGAGTATTACACACAGATACGGTTATAACAATAAATTATGCATTATTAAATCATACATTGTTTTAAATTAAAAAAAATTCTCATTGAGAGTGTGTATTGATATACAATTGAGCTGTCACAACAAAAACATAAAATGACACATATATAGTTTTCACAGCTAGCATTTATGAAATCAATGAAATTTTTTATATATTATAAATATGTAAATAATTAATTAATTGATTTTGATATTATATATTATTTGTAATAATTTTTAATAATTTTATTCTATTAAAAATAATAACATTTAATAAATAAAATAATAAATAAAAAATATTGAGAATTGACTTGTGGGCGCGTTCTATCGGAGGGAATAAAAACTACCGTAAACAGTTGGTAGGGAAGGTTTCATAGGCCGAAGACCTTTGTAACTGACTGTCTACTGTAGTTTTAATTCTCTCCGATAGAATGCGCCAATAAATCAATTCTTAATATTTTTTATTTATTATTTTATTTATTAAATTTTATTATGTGGAATAAAATTAATAATATTATATAAATATAATATATATAATATCATAATTAATTAATTAATTATTTATTTATTAATAATATATCAAAATTTTAATGATTTTATAAATCCTAGCTGTGACAGCTATATGTGTGTCAGTGTGTTAACACATACACACGTAATCTATTTTATTTATAGTTTTTTAATTAATTTTAATTTAGCCAAAAATTATTAATAATTTAAAAATAATGCATAATTTATTTTTTCAACTATTTATGAATTTTTTTTTAATAATAATATCATTTTTTAAACCTATTTTATTTATACATGTTGTGACAATTGTATCTGTGTGTCAAACATTCATTCATTGTTATTTATTCATTCAAGTTCAAAAAAATTGTTGATTAATTAAAAATAATGTTTATTTCAATAATCAATTATATTTCAATCTCATTATTGAACCCTTTTTTTAATTAACAAATGGCACAACTTTACCTGTGTGTCAATTACGCAAATTGTTTATTAATAACACCATTAATATTAAATTAGATTATATACCTGCAAAAAATTTTATTTTATAAATTATAAAATTGATTTACGTCGTATTTTTTAATAGCCATAATTACCTTAGTTATATTATATCTCGTGATACAGGTGTATTATTAGATGCAGCAATATGATTATAATTTTTTCAATGAATTTTCAACATTAAACAAATATGCGAAATAAATGTTGCTATATTGCTGTCATTAGTCTGTAATATAAACAAATAATATTTACTCTTTGATATCTAATATATACAAAATCGTTATTGGTATAAATATGAAAATAAAATTATATATATACTTCATATTGTGAATATTTTACTATAATTTACACCAAAATTTAATTGTTTTTTCAGTTCTATGTTGAATTATACTAATAAATTTTAACACAAGCACACAAAAATGAGCATATCCTGGCTGAAATGAATAAACAATAAAATCAATAATAATAATAAAACTGTCACAATAATTATTATATGAATTTCGTAATGATATATTATTTGTTATTACCTGCTGTTATTTGACAATTTTATATACTCAATATAGGTATAGGTTAATACCTATAAGTTAATAAATTTTTTTAACGTAATACAGACAATGTATACATTTCTATTTATATCAAAAAAATTACTTGCATGTCTATTATTGACTCTTTTTTTGTTATTGTTGTTGATAAACAAATTGTCATGTGCTTGTTATATTATTTTGCTGAGTGTGCATATGTGTATGATACACAGTTACAGTCGTCACAACTTGTCAAAAAAACTATAAATAATAAAAATATAAAAAAAATTAATTAATATATTAGGCATTATTCAATTATATAGTGTTTTTAATTTATCAACAATTTTTTTTTTACCTTAAATTAATAAAATCCAATAAATAAATGAAAGTGTGTGGATATACATATGTTTGACACACAGATACAACTATGCCAGCTAGGATTTATATAAAATCAATTGAATGTTCCTATATTATTAATAATTAAATAAATCAAATATTAATTGTAATATTATATATCATTTTCAATAATATTATTTATTTTATTTTATATTTTCACTAATAAAAATAATAAAATTTAATAAATAAATTAATAACTATAAAATATTGAGAATTGTTCTGTTGGCGCGTTCTACCGGAGGGAATAAAAACTACCGTAAACAGTCGGTAGGGAAGGTTTCATAGGCCGAAGACCTTTCTAACCGACTGTCTACAGTAGTTTTAATTCTCTCCAATAGAATGCGCCAATAACTCAATTCTTAATATTTTTTATTTATTATTTTATTTATTAAATTTTATTATGTGGAATAAAATTAATAATATTATATAAATATAATATATAATATCATAATTAATTAATTAATTATATATTTATTAATAATATATCAAAATTTTAATGATTTTATAAATCCTAGCTGTGACTGCTATGCATATGTGTCTGTCAGTGTGAGCTCAACACATACACACGTAATCTATTTTATTTATAGTTTTTTAATTGATTTTAATTTAAAAAAAAATTATTAATCATCAAAAAACAGTGCGTAATGTAATTTTCAATTACATATAATTTTTATCAGTACTATTATATTATTATTTAAATCTATTTTATGTATGGCTGTTGTGACAACTGTGTCTATGTCATACACACATACACACTTTCATTCATTTATTGTATTCTATTAATTCAAGGTAAAAACAATTTTTTAATAATTTCAAAGTAATGTATAATTAAATAATCATTTATTCATAAATGAATTTATTTATATTTTTATTTTTAATAGATTTTTTTCAATTACGGTTATGAAAACTGTATATGTGTGTCAAACACACATACACCACACGAAGGAATAACAACACAAACACAAGCAAATGTCAAATTGTTTATCAATAACAACAACAATAACAAAAGAAAAATATATATTTGTACGCAATCTTTTTCTATAAATATTAAACAACAATATGACAATAAACATGACATTAAACTGATATAGGTATATATATTGGGCATTGCAAATTGTCAATGATTGCTGGCAATTCAACATAATATATTTACACTCTTTTTTAGTATCATTATTAATATTATTATTTATTTATTTTTTAACAGAATATATCTTGTGTGTGTGTGTTATAAATTATTATATTAATAATTTATATATCAACAAAATACTGGAGCAACAATATGAGCACCAATTACACACATGTTATGATTTTTTTATGTATAAAACTATAATTGCATCTCATACATAAACACATGTTAAATTGTTTATCAAATTAATTAAAATAACAAAGTAAATTATTTTCATGCAGATAATTTTTGTTATAAATTTATATTTTTTGTAATACAATAGACAAATTGACTAACTGATACATATTGAGAAGAGCAAATTGGCAGCTTTTATAGTATATTTGTTTTGTTATTGATGTCGAATCATATTCACCATATTCAACACGTTTAAGACAAAGTTATCATGATGAAATTATTGCATTAAACAACACACTAAAAATGATGCAGTTAAGGTACATATACTTGAATATTTAAAAATAATACCTGAGTACATTTTACAATCTGTTATTATTAATATATGTTTATCGAGTGAATAAATGTCAATATGTACATGTCATTTAATTTTCTATACATAAATTCTATAAATATAATTATAAATACTCAAAGATTCTATTTTTTATGTTTTAGATGATTCCAATGAGCATACACAAACTACAATAACATAAAAATCGTGTTCTTCAACGAGAAACATTATAATTAGTACAAATATTAAGTCAACTTTTTTTTTTTTTTTAATTTTATTTAAACAACATCAAACTATATCAATTTGTCTTACCAATATAACTATTATTATTGACTGAAAATAACAAAATGACATCTGTTTGATAAATTTTATTTATTGATCTTTTTATATGCTTAAAATATGTAAAAGCTGACAAAAAAATGTACTTGGTATATTATTTAAATCTATATTTGCATACAAAATTTTCCTCCAATTAAATACTTATATGAAAAACATATTTGTTAAATGTTACAGCTTCATTAAAAAATTATTAAACTATTGTATACATTACATAGTACACTTGTGTCACGACATCTTATGCAGTTTAGGTACCAAGGCCTATTAATTAATACCGCAAATAAATATATTTTATAATTTATTTGCAGGTATATAATCTACTTTGTTATTAATGTTGTTGTTGATAAACAATTTGACATGTGCTCGTGTTTATATTGTTACTTTTCGAGTGTATATGTGTGTGTTTGACACACAGATATAGCTGTCACAACAGACACATATAAAATAGCATTAAATGATATTACTATTAAATAAATTTATAATTATCAATAATTAAATTTTGCTTTGTTTTTTATTTATGGTACATTTCATTTTCATCCAAAATTGATGAAATATAAATAATAAATTGATTATTTTTATGTGTTGACATACACTGACACACACATACAGTTGTCAGAGCGAGTATTTATAAAACAGATTTAGTTTTGCTATATTATTAATAAATTAATAAATAATCAATTTATTATAATATTATGTAGATTATTTTTTAAAATTAATACTAAAATTAATAAATTTTTTAATAGATAAAAAAAAATTCAAAAAATCGAGAATTGACATATTGGCGCATTCTAGCGGCTACGATTCAAACTAAGGTAGACAGTCGGTAGGAAAGGTAACATTGCCGGAAGATCTTTTTTGCCGACTGTCTACAGTAGTTTTAACTCTCTTCGATAGAATGCGCCAATAGGTCAATTCTTAATATTTTTATTTATTAATTTATCTATTAAATTGTATTATTTTGAGTAAAATAAAATTAATAATATTGTTAAAAATATTATATAAAATCATAATTAATCAATAATTTATTTCTTTATTAATAATATAGCAAAATTCTATTGATTCTTATAAATGCTCGCTGAGATAGCTGCATGTGTGTGTTAGTGTGTGTTAATCTATTTTATTTATAGTATTTAATTAATTTTAGCTTAAAAAAAAATTATAAATAAATAAAAAACAATGCATAATTTAATTTTAATACACATATAAATTTTATCAATATTATTATCATCATTTAAACTTATTTTATAAATGCCTGTTGTGACAACTGTATGTATGGGTCAAACGCACATACACACTTTCATTTGTTAATTGTATTTTATTAATTTAGGGTAAAAAAAAATTTTTGATATATAAAAAACAATATTTAATTATTAATTTTATTATTTACAGCTATTTTGAACATGCTTGTTATAACTACTTTATCTGTGTATCACACACATATTATACCTATGCATCAAATTAATAACACACAAGCACATGACAATTTGTTTACCAACAACAACCACAATAACAAAGTAAATAATAGCCTTTCAGGTTCCAAAAGTATGTATTGAATTATTATTATTTTTATTATACTTGATAATTATATTTACCTTCTTATTCTATATAAATTTTTTCTAGAGAAAAAAATTTGCTCAACAACAACAACAACAACAAGTTATAAAACCAAAAATTCAATTGCCAGTTGTGGGAAAAATATGACTGTCACAGAATCAAGTGAAACACTTGATAGACCAATAAATGATGTTTTTATGAAGCAATATTATATTCAGTTTCATTCAAATATAATAAAAATACAATAATTGGAAATAAAAATGTATTATTTGATGCTGTTAAAAGACTTGGAGCAATCTATAAATTAGTATCAAGACCTGATGAAAAACAAAAAAGTTATAATACATCAATAAATATGTTAAAATTACAAGTACAAGATGCTGTTAAACGTCTATCACCATCAAAAAATTGTTGTAACTGTTATGGGTCATGTTGATCATAGTAAAATGACACTTTTTAATACATTAAGATCCACATCAGTTGTTGATAGTAAATATGTTAATATTGATAGTGGTAAAAAAATTACATTACAGAGCACGTAGGCAAATGCAACTGATATTGTTATTCTTGTTGTTGCTGCTGATGATACAAACTGTACAAAATATTAAAATGGCAAGAAATGCTAATGTTCTAATTATTGTTGCTGTTAATAAAATTTATAAATCAGAAGCTAACATTGTAGGTAGTTGATTTATTTTAAATAATGATAAATTGTTTATTTATTCAAGGAATATCATAAACAACTTAACAAAAAAAGAGCCCTTGGAAGACGAAGAGGAATACCAAAATGACCAAGAAAAAAAAAACAATATTGATAACGACAATGGCATACAAAGACTCAATATTATTTGTACTATTATACGAGATCTATTGGGATTAGTTGGTGTTGGATTTTTGATGTTTTTGATACATATGGTGTATGTATCAAAACATTTTCGTTTAGATGTTGTTCATTATAATATTAATGGTATTACAGATAGTAAAGATATAATTATTTATTTATTTGAATATTTATTTATAACAATAAGAATTCAAGTTAAATTGCCATTGAAACATCTCAAGGATCACGTGACAACAATAAAACCTAGAATAGATTGTCGTTTACAATTTAAAGATTGCAGTGTTATTGTTGAACCTGGTGATACATTTCATGATGTACCTCCAATTGTCAAGAAGAAGCCAGATTTTTTAAAATTATTTGTTTATTATTTATTTTTCCTTATTGTTGTTGATAAACAAACTGTCATGTGCTTGTTTATGTTATTATTTCGCTGTGTATGAATGTGTGTATGACACACAGATGTATTTGTCACAGCAGGCATTATTAAGATAGCTTTGAAAGATAGCTATTGTGATAATAGATTTAAATAATAATATAATATTATTGATAAAAATTATATGTAATTGAAAATGACATTACGCATTGTTTTTTGATATTAATAATTTTTTTTTAAATTAAAATCAATTAAAAAATTATAAATGAAATAAAATACGTGTGTATGTGTTGACTCACACTGACTGACAGACACATATAGCAATCACAGATGCATTTATAAAATCAATTATATAATGATATATTATTAATAAATAAATAATTAATCAATTAATTATGATATTATATATTATTTTTATATAATATTATTAATTTTATTCCACTAAAAATAAGAAAATTTAATAAATAAAATAATAAATAAAAAATATTAAGAATTGAGTTATTGGCGCATTCTGTTGGAGAGAATTAAAACTACTGTAGACAGTCGGTTAGAAAGGTCTTCGGCCTATGAAACCTTCCCTACCGACTGTTTACGGTAGTTTTTATTCCCTCCGATAGAACGCGCCCACAAGTCAATTCTCAATATTTTTTATTTATTATTTTATTTATTAAATTTTATTATTTTTATTAGTGAAAATATGAAAAAAAAAAAAGAATAATATTATTAAAAAATGATTTATAATTTAATTAATTTATTCAATTATTAATAATATAGGAAAATTCAATTGATTTTATATAGAACCTAGCTGTGGTAGTTGTTTTCAGTTGTATCCAGTTGTATCTATGTGTCAGACATATGTACATCTACACACTTTTATTTATTTATTGGATTTTTGATAATTAAAGGTATAAAAAAATTGTTGATAAATTAAAAACAATATAAAATTAAATAATGCCTAATTTATTAATTAATTTTCTTTATATTTTCATTATTTATAGTTTTTTTGACAAGATGTGACGACTGTAACTGTGTGTCATACACACATGCACACTCAGAAAAATAATATAACAAGCACATGACAATTTGTTTATCAACAACAATAACAAAAAAAGAGTCAATAATAGACATGCAAGTAATTTTTTTGATATAAATAGAGAGGTATACATTGGCTGTATTACGTTAAAAAAATTTATTAACTTATAGGTATTAACCTATACCTATATTGAGTATATAAAATTGTCAAATAACAGCAGGTAATAACAAATAATATATCATTACGAAATTCATATAATAATTATTGTGACAGTTTTATTATTATTATTGATTTTATTGTTTATTCATTTCAGCCAGGATATGCTCTTTTTTTTGTGTGTGTGTCAAAATTTATTAGTATAATTCAACATAATACTGAAAAAACAATTAAATTTTGGTGTAAATTATAGTAAAATATTCACATTATGAAGTATATATATAATTTCATTTTCATATTTATAACAATAAGAATTTGTTTGAATGATTATTATATGATTATATTTAAAACATAATTATTGAAAACAAAAAATTTTTTTATTTAAGCCCTGTTTGAATTTTTCCCGCGAATACAAGCTTTTTTACCGACTGGTGGCATTGATATTAATTCTCTCCGTTAGAATGCGCCAGTACACCATTTCTCAATTTATTTCTCATTTTCACTTTAATTTAATATTTATCAAATCCATTATTTTAAGTTAAAAAAATTATTAATATAATCAAATAATAATTTATAATATCATAATTAATTATATTTCCAATTATTTATCATTATTATTATCAACTAAGGCCATTTTATAAGTGCTTCTTGTTGTGACAACTGTATCTTCGTGTGTCAAACACAGATGCATACATACATACATGGCAAAATAATAATATAACACACACTCCCACACAAGCACATGTCAAACTTGTTTATAAACAATAAAAACATAACAACAAATAAAATATGTAATACAAATTGCTTTAATTAACCATAAAAAATGCTATTTTTGTTTTTTGACATTCAGTTAATATTCTAAATGACAGGTAATTTTAAATAATAATAATAAAGCTATTTATATTCTATATTATTATTAATAGGTATTTTTATCATTTAATTATGATGACAACAACAAATTAAAACTTTAGAATTTATACAGACAAAAAACACCTATAAATTTATCATTCCATTAATAAATCAAGAGATCAATAAATAATACTGAAGCAACAATAACTACAACAACTTATATTGGTGATATCGTAATAATAATAAAATTAAAAATGATAAACCAGTGTCATTTGATACAGGTGTAGTACCTATATAGGTATATACCAATTTATAAACGATACATAAATATATTTTATAGTTTATACAATAATTATTATTAATTATTTATTGTCTATTACAAATTTATATTTATATCAGTAAATATATAACAACATATAGGTATATCATATTTGTCCTGTTGTTAATGTGATTCATTATACATAAAAACATTAAATTATAATTGGGCATTGAAACTAACATGATAATTATCTTTATATATAAATTTATCAATTGTACACAATTTTATAACTGATATATATGTATTGAATTTATATGGAATTTTGAATTTTATCAATTGAAATACAAAATTGTATGATTTATTCATTTTTTTTTATTTCAAAATTATGATTATTTATAATATTTATACAATAAATACTAATTTAATAATAAAATAAACAGTAATCATATATATATTCTACAAATTAAATACTGCTTCATATATTATACATTTTTTATTAAAAATATCATAAATAATTTTTTAATAATTATAGGCACTAAAAATAGTTATTAAATTAATTTAGGACAACACATAGAACTCATTTATATTTTAACAAATGTTAGAATAAAAAAATTAACAAATTTTTAATGAATAGGATACATATATTAATTGTAATATCTATATATCTAATCTATACAATATGTATAGTATTTATCACCAATTGAATAATAATATTGTTATAGATATATTATGTAGATGTGATTGTGATTGCTTAAAAAAAGAAAGGTAAAAGTGTGCAAATATATATATAGGTATATAAATAAAAAAAAATGGCATAACAATTGAAATTACAATATGGAATTAAAAAAAGTGAAAAACAAAAATTTAAAACAAGACTTGTATACATAATTATATATATATATATATATACACATTTAATTGATTTTAAACAACACACATTCAGGGGCAAATGCGGAATCGAAATTAAAAATCAAGTTGTTGTCGCAATAATACGCGCAATCGAAACATTGATCGTACGTGTTTGATTCAAATTGAAATTCTCACGTATTAAATATATAAAAATACGTATGGTATATACAAGTATAAAGAGAAAAGTTGTATATATAAGTCAATAAGTTATATGTTATATGTTTCTTTATTTCTATTTCTATATAATAAAATGTATTTTGGTAGGGGAATATACAGATGGTTTCATATATAAAATCAAAGTACTTTTAATCGAAATGTCACACATTAATATCAAAAGTGCAAGTGCGTTTATCTATTATTATTATTATTATAAATTTAATTTTCAAGGTAAGCAATTATATTATATTATATTATATTATATTATATTATATTATATTTTATTATATTAGATATGTACATGTTTATATATGTTTATATAATTATTTAGATGAATAAATTGACAATATTGTGGACAATAATTTGTTTATGCTGGATTAGTAATAATGCATTTGCAGCATCATCAGAAAATGATAATTTAAATTTAGAGAGTAATTCAAACATTGACAATGATAATTATGATAATATATCAACAAATGATGGAAAGATTCATACAAGAAATAAACGTACATTATTATTAAAAAAAAAACTTATTGGTGCTGGATTACTTGGTCTAGGTGTTGGACTTACAAAAGGGTAATTATAATTATAATAAATACCTATATATATTTAATAGTAATAATAATTTAATAATCATTATTTTTATATATTTAAAAAAAAAAAGATATAAAATTGGTCATTATCAAGGACCAGAAGTACATCATGTTTATCTTTCACCACCACCATCATCAGTTAGATATGTTGAATATGTTGAAAAACCAGTATATATTGAGAAAGCACCAATCGAGTATGATCACCATCCATGGTCACCCCCATCAGAACCATCACCTGTCTATGGGTATGTATAATGCATAGGTATATCTATATAAATAAATTTTTACATCTAGACTTCCGTACTTTTTTTTTTTTTTTTTTTTATAATAATAATAATAATAATAATATAAAAAACAACTCTCCATTTTATTCTATATATATATATAAATAATTGTAATTTTATAAAATTTTATTACAGAAGCTGGTAATCAACATCAACTAAAATTGTTATACTCACCAGCACAATCATCACAATCATCATATGAATCTCATTGTTATATCTATAAATCATTTGTTGTTGTTTATTTGTTTTTTTATATAAATACATATATACGTATCGCTTGTTGATTTATTATTGAAAATTACAAAAATTTTATGCTATATAATATGTATAGTTTAAATAATGAAATATGTATTAATAAAGAAAAAATATAAAATAATAAAATGCTTTAAATATATATTATTTTTTTCATAATATTAATAATAATAATAATAACAACAACAAATATTTGTATACAATATACATAAAATTCTTTTATTAATTAATATAATAATAGTGCAACAGGCTAACGTCAACAAAAACAATTTGTATATATACCTATATATGCAAAAATTAAAAAAAATTTCATCTCTTTGCATTTTAAATTATAATAATAATAGCAATTAACCCTGTTACAATTACAATTATAATTACAATAAGTTATTTTTATAAAAGCGAGCATATTAACAAGCATTCTTTAAATTATATAGATATATCTATATATTGATATAAATTAAAAAAAAAAAAACCAAGTACTGTCTTTTAAAATTTAAATAAAACTCAATAATATGCATTTATATATATATATATATATATATATTATTCTGTACAGTTACTTGTCATACATTTTATTTATTTATAATTATTTATTTACGTTGTAAATACTCCAACCGTATTTATACAAAACAATAAAAGTAACAAGTATAACTTTATTATTAAAATACACGCATTATTAAATATGATAAAATATTCATATAACAACATTGCAGCAACAAAAATACAACAATAGATATTTTTTTTTTATCCATTCATTCATTAATTTATTAATTCATTGATAAAACAATTTTTATTGATTATTATATTAAATTAAAAACATTTAACAAATAATAATAATAATAATTATTATTATTATTCAATTAATTTTATAACATTTAATTTAAATTAACAATATTCATTATAATTATTATAACTGTGATGCAGTGTATGCAATAATAACAACAAAAAAAAAAAAAAAAAAAGCAACAAATATCACCACCACACACATACTAACACAATATGTTAATCTATTAAATATTACAGTGATATATTTGCAATTACAATAATAATTATATATATACTAAGTGGATGGATGGGTGATTTTTTAGGTTTATTCATGTATATTATTTAATAAAAAATATACATATACTTATATTTTTTTATAACGAATCAATCGTTATATATGTATATAGGAACGTAACTTTGTTTGACAATAATTTTTTTTTTTTTATATCACAAAATATTTCATTTTTCTTTGATAAGGCATATATATAATAATTGTATAAGTATGTATTTTTTATCTTTTAATTTTTCATGTCTTTTTATGTGTTTTTTTGTTATTTTTATATGTAAGTATATAATTTTATTCAAAATAAACAATATACTCATAAGTATACAATTAGTATAGCCATTTGTGTATATGTACTTGCTTTGGCAAACCTAAGTATCTTTGAAATGCACATCACAACACATGGTGTTTATTTATTGAAAAAAAATATATATAAAATTGAAATAAAATTATAAAATTACTTTAACAAGTATTAATATTTTTTTTTTTTTTTTGTCTTTAATATTTAAATGATAGATTTAAAAAATTATATATATTTTTCAATATATTTATTTATTTATTTATTTATTTATTTATTTCATTCTCTTGAAAAGAGATTCATTATTTCGTGCAGTTAATATTATTAAACTGCTTAGGACGGTTTTTTTTTTTTTTTAAATTTTATTTATATATTTATTTTAAGAATGCTAGTGACTGTAAAAAATACTGTTTAATAACTATTATATGAAGGCACTCTTTAGTTATAACTGTGTATCAAACATAAAATATTAACGTTGTTTTAAATCGTGAGTCTCCATAGAAATCACAGCATAAATAGTCTAAATATACCTACAATATTTTATTTTTTTTCATATAATAATATTTAAGTATATACAATTTATTTTAATATTTTTTTTTTTTTTTTTAAATGCACAATTTTATAATTATTAATTTAAAATTAATAAATAATAAAAAAAAAACTGTATATTCCCATTTTATAAATTGTACATTAATTATATTTTTTTTGTAACATCTTTGGCTAATTATTAATTAATAGTATCAATATAATATACTCACTTTATTTATTTTCTTTATTTTCTTGATAATTATTCATTGATTTAGTTTAGTTTTGTTATTGTTTCCATTTTCAAGACTTGTTGCAACATCCTTAAAAATTATAATAAAAAACATTTAATAATATATCAATTAATATTATTATTATATTAAAAAAAAAAATATACAAACTTGAACAGCAATTTGTAGTGGAGTTGGTTCACCAGGTACACAATCAGTTCTTGTAATATTTGCTGGTAATAATCGTGGACAAGGTTTACCAGTAAATAACATAAAAAGTGCATGAACTGTTCTTCGTTGAGTGAGTTCAGTATGTCTGTGTTGATAACCAGTTAAATGTCTTCGATGTCTTGTTGCTGTTGGAAACCATCTTTCACATAAAATACAATAACGTCTGTGTTTAATGGTTGCCTGAAACAAAAATAATAATAATAATAATAATAATAATAATAATAATAATAATATAATTTATAGTTTAATTAAATATTTTAATTTATTAAATACCTTTTCATGATATGCCATTTTTGCAACAACATCAGCAAATGTCATTGATTCAATAATTTTATCATCAATGTCTTTTGAAGTTAATGAATCAGTTTCTCTACTATCTTGTTTTGTTATAACAGGTGGAGATCTTGATGATTCTCTAATTTCAATATCAGCTGCACCCTCAGGTTCTAATATTGGCATAAGTTCATTTGATTTATTTGTTCCATTGTCATTGTCATTGTCATTATCATTATCATTATCATTATCAATTGGTATTATTAATTTATTATTACCATGTTTACGTTTTTTACTTTTTATTTTATAATCTAAAATATTTTTTTCATT
Organism: Lysiphlebus fabarum; assembly: GCA_011426435.1. NCBI lineage: Eukaryota > Metazoa > Arthropoda > Insecta > Hymenoptera > Braconidae > Lysiphlebus > Lysiphlebus fabarum. The sequence goes on along the minus strand of WSYQ01000256.1, from coordinate 221,316 downwards.
TTTAGGTTCGTTTATTAATCGTTTTTTATTATTAATTTTTGATAATAATAATAATGATGATGACGAAGATGAAGATGAAGATGAAGATGAAGAAAATGATGATGACGATGACGATGACGATAAAGAAGAAGAAGAAGATAAATTTTTTTTCAATAAATTTAAAAAAGAACCATCAGCAACTGTATTATCATTATTATTATTATTATTATTATTATTATTATTATTATTATTATTATTATTTTTCTTCATATCTTTATTATAAACATTTGTACGTGCACCACTATTATCTTGGAAGACAACATGAGATTTATGATAAGTTTTAATTTTTTTTCTAACATTAATTAATTTATCAAATACAACTGAGCCTTGTTTTGTTTCAGCAGCTGTTTTTGTTTTGCTGCTGCTACTGCTACTACTTGTACTTGTACATGTTGTCTTTAAAAGACATTTTCTTAATGTTTCTTTAGCAGCTAATACCTCTTTTGCCAATAAATCAGATGATGATGATATATATTTTATTTCATTATTATTATTATTATTATTATTATCATCATTATGACGTACTGGTATCAAGTCGCTATTGTCAGCGACTTCAAGTTCAAGTTCAAATTGTGTTGGTATTGCATTTTCAGTATAAATTTGTGTTAAATTACCATTTAATAAAATATTTTGTTCATCTTTTAATTGTTTTGATATTGATGTTGGTGTTGATGAAGATGATGGTATTATTGCAGGTACAATTAGTGATTCTGATGATAAAATGTTTTCTGGTGATGCTGGTAATATTTCAATAGTTGTTTGACTTTCATCAGAAGATTCAAGTTTTATAACTGAATTTACAACTTCTTCAAGACTTTTTGAATCAATTGTAGCATTATCATTTGTATTATCAATAATTAATGATTGATTATTTATAATTTTATTATTATTATTATTATTATTTTCACATTGATTTTCATTTTTATTTTGATTTTGATTTTGAGTTAAATTTTTTTTATCAAATTCTTCTTTTTCTTCTTTTTCTTGTTTTTCTTTTTTTATTTTTAATACATTACGTTGCATTTGAAAATTTTTTCTTGATAAATTTAAAAAATAATCATCATCTGAATCATCATTTTGTTTTTCAATACAACATGATATTTTTTTATTTTTCATAATTTCTGTATTTATATTTTCAGGCTCTGAATTACGTCTTTTATTAAATTTATTAAATGATAATGACGATGATGATGCTGATGATGATAATATAACATTGTGATTATTAATAGATAATTCTTGTTTATCAATTGGATCTGATGTTGTTCTCCATTTTCTTATACAACTTTTATTTAATTTTTTTTCAACTTGTTGTAATACATTTATTGGTAATTTAATTGTACCAGATTCTTTAGCAATTGTATCCAATACCTGAAATCTTTCCAATTTAACTTCTGGTTGCCATTTAAAATTTTTAGTTATTGAATCACCTCCATCTTTGCTTAATTCACATTTAAATTCAGCACTTGGTGATGTACGTTTTATAATAACTTTTGGTATTTTTTCAGACACAGTTGAATTTGTATTACCCTCATCAATTATTGTTGTCATTAATTTAATATCATCTGAATAATTATCTTTTTTTTTTTTTTGCTTTTTCAAAATATTTTCAGATGAATTTTTTAAACTTTTTTTCTTTGATAATTCTGATAAACATTCAGTCGTTGTCGTTGTCGTTGTCGTTGTCGTTGTCGTTGTCATCATTGTCATCGCCGTTGATGTTGGTAATGATGGTGATGATGATGACGGTAAAGGCACAAGTGTTTCAATTTTTTTAAACTTAGACTTTCGTATTTTCATGTCTTGCTGTTGTTGTTGTTGTTGTTGATGTTGATGTTGATGTTGATGTTTTTCTTTTTCTTTTTCTTTTTCTATTTTTTGTTGTTGCTGCTGTTGATTTATATCTTTTGATACATTATTATTATCAATATTTTCCATTTTTTCATCTTTTAAAGTTTGTAAATTTTTTATTTTACGAATTTTAACTTTAGGAATATTTTTAAATAATTCTGAATCACCATTATCATTATAATTATTAGGTAATTTCGTAATATTTGCACTTTCACATATCATTTTTGGATTTTTATCTTCAAATTTAATTTTTATTTTTGGTATTTTACATTCAATAATACCAATTGATTTTTTAATTATATTTTCATCATTTTTTTTATTTTTATCTTCAATAGTATCAATTGTTGTTGTTATTGTTGCTGTTGCTGTTGCTGTTAATGATGTTGTAGTAGTAGAACTAAAAACATTATCATGATTATTTTTATTAGTAACATCATTACTAATTGTTGTTTTTGTTTTTGAAAATGATAATTCAACAGCATTTTCTTCAATTGATGGAGTATTAGAACGTGATCGTACATTACGAATAATCATTTTTGGTATTTTTGGTACAAATGATGATAATTTAATCGTATCATTACTGTTTTGACTATTAAATGAACATTCAGTTTTTTTAATTATAAATTTTGGTATAGTTTGATTTTTATCAATAATAGCACAATCATTTTTTATACATCCAAAAAAAGATAAATTTTTTTTTTCATTAAATTTTTCATCAACTGTATCATCTTTTGATTTAATTATTTTTTTATTATCATTAATATTGTATACATCATTTATTGATTGTTTATAAAAAGATAAATAATTACATGATGTATCAACAATATTTTTTTTTTCAGGACTTGAAATTTTACCAGAAAAATTTAAAACTTTTTCTGTATCTGTATTATTATTATCATTAAAATTCTTATTATTAATAATATTACTTTTGTTATTAATAATATCATTTTTATTATTATTATAATTATTATTATCATCAGCAATAGGTGAGCCATCTTGAGCATTTGAATCATCTTCACTTTCACTTGATATTCGTCCTGAAAATGGCAAAATGACATGATTCTTTTCTTGATATTTTTTATTTATTATAATTTGTGATTTTGATTGATCCTGATGATGATAATAACCATGTGTCGATGTACTTAATAAAGTATTATTATTATTACTATTATTATCATTTGCAACTTGTTTTATATCAATTCCATCAATTGCTTCTTGACTAGATGTTGATAAAAAATTGGCAACTCTTGTATTATTATTATTATTATTATTATTATCATCATTATCATCATCATCATTATTGTTATTACTATTACAATGTGTCATTATTGTATCATCATTTTTTAATTTACTATTACATTCTTCTTCAATATGTGTTAAACTACAATCATCATAAGATCGAGAAACTTCAGACTCAATTAAACTTTGTTGTTGTTCACTTGTCTTTTCCATAATTAAAAATGTTGTGTTTTTTTTCAAGGGCTCAAAACTAGTATTTTGTAACACATTACATTTCTCAAAATTTATATAACTTGTTGTTGTTGTTGTTGTTGTTGTTGTTGTTGTTGTTGTTGTTGTTGTTGTTGTTGTTATTGTTGTTGTTGTTGGTAGTTCATTTGATGAATCACTTGTATTTTTTATTTCATTTAAAGTACTTTTAACATTTTCAACACTATTTTTATTATTTTTATTACAAGATAAAATTAAACAATCTTGTTTAAATAACTCATCACTCAATGGTGATGACGAGGATGATGATGACGAGGATGATGATGATGATGATGATGATGATGATGATGATGATGATGATGAAGATGAAGATAAAGATGATGATGACAAGGATAAAGACGATGATAAGGGCAAAGCAGCTAAATCATTATGAATTTTATTCTCGTCGTCGGTATTTTTTAATGATTTTTCAGATTTATTTGGAAAAGCTAAATCTAAACCTTTTAATGTATCACTATCCATGTTTTTAACTTGGTTAATGTTTTGTTTTGATAAAAATAATTCCTCTTTATTGCTGTTATTATTATTATTATTATTGGTATTATTATTATTATTATTATTATTATTATTATTATTATTATTATTATTATTATTATTATTATTATTATTATTATTATTATTATTATTATTATTATTATTATTATTATTATTATTATTATTATTATTATTATTATTATCATTATTATCATTATCATCATCATCATTATTAGTTATTGATATATTTAAATATTTATTATTTAACAATTCAACTTTCTCACTTGGTGACATTAGTGGTGATGGCGGTGGTGGTGGTGGTGGTGGTGGTGGTGCTGGTGCTAGTGCTGGTGTTGGTAGTGGTGGTAATGATGATATTGGTGGTGTTGTTGTTATTGTCAATTTGTTGTTGGTTTGACAAGAATCAGGCTGAATATGTACATCTGTTGTAATTGTGGAATCACATTTTTTTGTTTCATCAATATGTTTATTGATATTTTTATTATCCCAATTTTTGGTCCACATTTGACAATTTTTTAAATCTTTGATTGTCTCACCAACACCAGTATAAGTTGTCGAAGATTCAAGACCACTGTCAGTTAATACTTGGGATTCTTGTTCAGTATCAAATATTACTGAAGGTGGTTTCATTGTTATATTTTTATCATTGATAACATAATTATTCATTTGATTTTTATTATGTATAATAATTGGATTTATTGAATCAATTGTTGATTCACGATCACTCAATAATCCTAAATTATTATTATTATTATTATTATTATTATTATTGTTGTTGTTAATATTTATTTGTTTTTCATTATTTTCTGATATAAATTTTAAACCTTTTTCATTGTTGAAAATTTTTAAATTATCGTCAATTTTTTTCTCACTAGTATTCAATACATGTGTTGGTATATGATCATCATCATCATCATTATTATTATTATTATCATTATTCACAATTTTATCATGACTTTTATTGCAATTATGATGATTTTCAATTTTATTTTTAAATAATATATCTTTTGTATCAATATTATTTTTTTCAACATTGTCATAATGATTTTTTGAATTATTATTGCTATTATTATTATTATTATTATTATTATTATTATTATTTAACAGATATTTATGACGATTATTTTGTAAAGACTCATCGGTGTTGAATGATTTTTTTAATTTTGAATATTTTTTTTTATTTGTTTCAGTGGATTTATAATTTTGTTTTTTATTTTTTTTTTCATTAAGTAATGTTGTTGATGATGAAGATGATGAAGATGTTGAAGATGATGAAGATGATGAAGATGATGATGTTGATGATGTTGAGGATGACGATGAAGATGTTGAGGATGACGATGATGACGTTGATAAATTATGTCTTTTATAAAATTTTTTATGTTTATAATATTTTGTTGAATGTTTAAAAAAATTGTAATCTCGAGATGATAAAGATGATATATTAACCCCATGATAATTATTATTATGGTGATGATGATGATGATGATGATGATGATGACGACGACGACGATGATGATGATTATGATGACGATGACGATAATGATAATAATGTTTTTTAGCTTCCATAATAAGTACACGATATGTATATTTTGGATTAGGACTATATGTTATTTTACCATCTTTGGTTGTATAAATTGGTACTGAATTTATATTTATTTTATTATTATTATTATTGTAATTATTATCATCATCATCATCACCATCTTGTGTAGCACAAGGATTACGATATTTTTCAAAATCTTCAAGTCTTCTGATTCGTAAACCTTTTTCAAGTTTTGATGTCATACTTGATTCATCATAGTTTAAATATGATAATCCTGTATCACTATTTTCAATTTGTCCTATTTCAAAATTATAATTATTTGATTCTTCAAATTCCATTGAATTTACAAAACATGATGATGATGATTTTGTTTCTTGATTATTATCATTGTGTAATTTTGTTGATAATTTATTTATCGATAATTCACATGGATTTAATTTACATTCAATTATTTGGGATGTTACATTAGTTGTTTCTTGATTATCATGCTGATGAATTTCTTTAATTGTTGACATTTTATCATCTCGAGATGATGATAAAATTTCATCACTTGTATCTTTATTATTATTATTATTATTATTATCGTCATTATTATATTTTTTATCATTGGTATTGTCAATTGTTAATGTATTTTTATTAATTTTTTTATAATAAGTACGATAATCATGACAACCACTTTTTCTTCTTTTAGATACATTGTGATTATATAATTTTTTTGGTCTTTTAGCTTCTAAATCACAAGGCATTGATATTCTTCTACGCTTAAATATATTTTCAGGTAAATAAGAATCAATTTCTGATTGAAATAACCAATGTTTTTTAACAATTTCAAAATTATCAATACTTTTTTCTTGTTTATTATTATTATTATTATTATTATTATTACTATTATCATTTTTATGATTTTTATCAGTTCGTGAAAGATTAATTTTTATTTCAATAGCACCCATTTTTTCATTACTTTTATTTTCTAAATTATCATTAGCATTAATATTTGAAACATGAATTTGTAAATCATTAGTTTTTTGTGTACAACAATGACTATTTACAACATCATCATCATCATCATCATTAGAAATATTTTTATTGATATTTATTGATGATTTTTCTGCCATTAAACTATGATTTATAACAGTATCTTTTGTTATTTTAATTTTATTATTATCATTATTTTTACCATTATTATTTATATTTAATTTATTATTTTGATGTATTTCAAGTAACGTTAAACGATTATTTTTATTATTATTATTCACTTCAAATTCTGTATTGTGTGAATCTTCTGAAGCAGTATCAAAAATTGAATGAAAATTTTTTATATTTTTTTTATTTATGCTTGAAGATTCAATAATTTTTTCTTTATCATTATTATTATTATTTTTATAATCACATATACGTTTTGTTAGATCTATGGCATCTTCAGAATTTATCAATTTATTAACACTGTTATTAGATTCATTAATATCGATATTCATTGATCTCACTTCAATCCAATCATCTTCATCATCATCTTCGTCTTCATCTTCTTCTTTTTCTTTGTCTTTGTCTTTGTCTTTGTCTTCTGTCACTATTTTATCATCAATACTTATTTTTTTATTTAATGTAGTATTATTAACAATTCCATCAAATTGTTCTTTATTGTTATTATTATTGTTATTAATTGTTGTTGGTGTTGGTGTTTTTGTTGTCAATTTATAAGATAATGATGTTGATGATAAACTTGAAGAACAAGTAGTAGAAAGTCGTGTTCCTTGATAATCATCTGGTAAAAGTTGCATCATACAATTACTATCTAATGAAATATTACAAAGTTTATCAAGTTCATCAGATGTTTGATATGTATCATCAATATTTATTTCAGCATTACTTGTTGTAGTATTCAATAATTTATCATCTAAATTATTATTAATATTATTATTATTATTATTAACAATTATATTTGTATCTGATGATTTTGATGAAATTTTCATTGGTGGAGTGATCATACCAACAAGTGGATCTGATGATGTATAAAATAAATCATTGCTACAATGTCCACTATGTGATTTTGATGTTACAACAATTGTTGGATTACTCACTATTGAAGTAGATGTTGTATTTGACATTGTTGTTACTGCTGTTACTACTACTACTGCTGTTGTTGTTGTTGTTGTTGTTGTTGTTGTTACTACTGTTATATTTTTATTTTTTTTATTAATAATTCTTAATAATGATGATTCTTTATTATTCAATACTAAATTATTATCGCAATTAAAATTTTGTTTAGCAATTTGAAAATTTTCAATTAAAGGATTTGAATTTTTGCATGTATCTCTGTTAAAATCAAAATCAAGAGAATCATCTGGACGTTTTTCATTTAATTGTTCATGATTTATATTACCATAATTATCAATTTTAATTGGTAAATGAGTAAAACTAATAATTGGACTACTTTTAATTATTTCAATTGGATTTATTGATGTTGAAAGACTAGTTGCATTATTATTATTATCATTATCATCATCATGATCTTTGTTATTGTTCTTTATCTTTTTATTATTATTATTATTATTATTATTATTATTATTATAGTTATTATTAATAATAATATTAGTTGTATTGTTTTTATTGCCAGATGATTCTTCACTATCTGAATGTATTGGTGTATTTAGAGTTGTTGATATCGGTGTGCATTCAGTCATTGGCAAATCAGGAAGACTCAACTCATCTGGATTATTTGTAGTCTCTTGATTTGTAAAACTGTGTTGTTTCTTTAAATTTTCATAACTTTTTTTTCTTTTTATTTTACCATTATTATTACCACAATTGCTACTACTACTACTACTACGACCACTGGTAATGCTACTGGTATTTTCACAGCTACTGTTACTACTACTACTATTACTACTACTACTACTGCTACTACTCTCACTACTGCTGTTGTTGTTGTCGTTATTGATGATGGTTATAATATTACCACCAGGATTACTACTGCTACCACTATTGTTATTTAATTGATTTAATTCTTTTCTCATATTATCATCATGATCATTATCTTGAATATTATTAGTATTATTTAATATTTTTTTTGCTGTATCAATCGATAAATTACCAACATGTTCAACAGTAACATTATTATTATTATTATTATTATTATTATTATTATTATTATTGTTATTATTATTATTATTATTAATTATAATATTATTGTTATTGTCGTCAGATTTTTCTATACAATTTGTATTATTTAGAGAAACTGTTTGACTAGTATTTTGATTGAATAATGGTGTAACTGTATTTAAACAATTATTCTGTTGATTACTATTATCATTACTTATTATTTTAATTGGTGTTGATGCAGTTTGAATTTGTGCAATGTTTAATGACGTTACAGCTCCATAAACTGTTTGTATTGTTGCAAGTTCTGATTCATCTGGTAAATGATCAACTATATGAATTGTTGGAATATTATCAGTATCATTTTGTATACATTGAACAATTGTTCCAGTACATCCCAATTCTTCAATTGTTTCAAATCCAGTTATGTCATAATTTTTAGCAACATTAACTTGAATTGTATTTGATGTGTCACTTTGAATCACACTTGTTGCTTCTTTGGTATTTAATTCTTCATTATTATTATTAACATTATTATTTTCCAGTTGAATAATAATTGACTGTGATGCTATATTATTATTAGTATTACATGGATTTTGTTGATTATTAACAACTGATAAATTTTCAATTAAATCCAATTGATTATTCAATGTTTGAGGTGACTCATTAATTTTGGTGGTACTAATTATTTTATCCAATGACTTTGGTGATGATAATAAAGATTTTTGTACAGTTATTGTTGTTGGTGATAATGATGATGATGATGATGATGATGATGATGATGATGATGATGATGATGTTGTTGTTACTGCTTCTGTTGCTTTTGTTATTGTTGCTGTTGTTGTTGTCGTTGTTTTTACTGTTGTTACAAAATTATTGATTGTTACTGTAGCTATTGAAGCAGCAGAAGCAGCAGCAGCGGCAGCCGCAGCAGCTTCTTCATCTTCAGTTTCATCCCAATTAGCCAAAAATTGACGAACATCAAGCTCTGGTTTATTGGCAAATTCACGTGAATTATTTATATTCATATCTGATTGATTAGTATTTGTTATAACTGAAGTATCAACAACTCGACAAATAGCATTATTACCACAAGATGTACCCTCGACACCATCAACATCAACAATATTATTATCATAATTCATATCTCTTTCATTATCAGTTGATTCTTGATAATTATGGGAAATTTGTCTTTGCATCATGTTGTGATGAATACTAGCAGAATGTCTTGAAAGATTTAACGTCTGTTCTTGTTGATTATTATTATTATTCTGTTGCTGTTGTATTTGATGATGAAGATGATGCTGATAATGTTGTTGCTGTTTTATAAAATGTGAATTAATTGAATTTTTATTATTAATATTAATATGACTATCTGTTTCACGATTATTAAATACCAATGAATCACTACTGCTACTACAATTGCCAGTTGATAAAATAGTATTATTGCCAGAATAAATATGTCCTGGTACTTGATGTTGTTGTTGTTGTGATTGTAGATGATTATTATGATGATGATGATGATGTTGATAAGGTGGATTTATTAAAACACCATTATGATCAAATTGTAAATTAATTGGAGATGATGTTGATAAAGTTGTCGTTGATAGTGGTGAAGTAATAGTAGCAGTAGCAGTAGCAGTAGCAGTAGCAGTAGCAGTAGCAGTTGTTGTTGTTGTTGTTGCTGTTGTTGTTGTTGTTGCTAGAGTATTAATTGCAATAGCTGTATTTATTGATGTACTATTGATATTTGGACTTCTTGATGGTATTTTTGTTGTTTCTTGAAATATATTTTGATTACAATAATCACCATTTTGTTGTAATCTTACAAGTTCTCTATGTCGCATAATATACTCATGATATTTTGGATGAGTTTGATAGCCAGGCATTTGTGTTATAGCTCGCAATCTACTTTCAACATCATATTTTTGCATTGCAATTTTTTGTTGATATGCATGATATTTTTGATATGATCCATGAATCAAAGCTGATGATACTGATTGTATTGGCAAAGATCTTGTAGGTTGATTTTGTGTTTGAGTTAGTGATTGTGATTGTGTTGATGGTTCTAGATAGTCTCTTGATGATAAACAACCAGTTGAATTTCTTCCTGGTAATTGAGAATTATAATAAGAATTTTGTAAATTTAATGATAATGTTGGTGAAGAATTTAAATTTTGATTTAATTGTTTTGTATTATATTTTTGTTGTTGTTGTTCAATTGTATATTGTTGGCCAGTTGTATTTCGATTATTACCTTGTAATACTACTGAATTATTTAATAAATTTGTAACATTTGTTGTTGTTGTTGTCGTCGTTGTTGTTGTTGTGGTTGGTGTTATATTAGCACGTTTAGAATAATCTTTATTCACTGTATTTGGAGATTTTTGATAATCTAATGGATGATTATAATTTTTCATTGGATAATTTAATAATAAATTTGGTGTTTGATAGTTACTTGATGCGACATCTTTACGATATTTATTATAATCTTGATGATTATGCTGTTGTTGTTGTTGTTGTTTTTGTTGTTGATAATGATGTTGTTGTTGATGATGATGGTGATTATTATTATTATTATTATTATTATTATTATTATTGTTACTATTGTTGTTATGTAATTGACGACGTTGATAAAGATCAACTGATGCAGAAGATGGCAGTGATGATGTTATCGTTGTTAGATTTGATGTTGCTAGATTTGATGATGATATTGATATCGGAGAAGAAGAAGATGGAGATGATGACGAAGATGTTAAAGAAATAAGAGGATGAAGATGTGAATGTATATGAGACATTGGCATTGGCATTGGTAATTGTAATGGCATTGACATTGGCATTGGCATTGGCATTGATAGTGATAATGGTAATGGTAATGGTTGTGCTAAATCTTTTTCTAAGCATTCTTTTCTAAGATCTGTAGCAGTTGTAATATAACGACGACTTTCATTTGAATATTGATTTGATGATTTTATTGGTGGTTCACGGTATGAAATATTATTTGATTGATTATGAGAATGGTATTGACTGTATTTATCACCTCCCCATTGTTGATAAATATTATTTATATCTTGGTTACAGCATGGAGCTTTACATCCCATATTATTAACAACACGTCCAGATGAAATTGTTTCATTTTGTCCATTTATAATTGTATTTGCTGATAAATTTGTTGAATTTAATGTATAATTTAATTGTTGATTAATTTTATTTGTTGTTGATGGTAGTGATGATGGTGGTGGTGGTGGTGGTGGTGGTGGTAATGATAATTGTCCTGGTAAATCATTATTATCATTAAGACCAACAGATATTAAACGAGGATCAATTGTTGTTGATGATGCTGATGTTGATGCTGGTACTGTAGCTGTAGCTGTAGCTGTAGCTGTAGCATAATGATGATGAGTCATGCAACTTGATAAAGCTTGAGAACAAGTTGTTGAAATATTTGTATTTAAAGTATTTGTTGCTGGTGACAATGATGTCAATGATAAAGCCAATCCAGATTGTCCAGAATAATTTCTTGTTGAATAATGTATATCATTATTTTTTGGATGTTTTGTTAGGGTATTACGATCAAGCAATATTCCAGTCGTTGAATTAATACTTGATAATAAGTGATGATTATTATTATTATTATTATTATTATTATGATGGTGATGATGATGATGATGATGCTGTTGTTGTTGTTGTTGTTGTTGTTGTTGCTGTTGTTGTTGATTTGAATTAACATTTTGTGATGATATTGGTGCTGATGAAGATGTTGATGATGACGATACAGTTGGTCCAATTTGTCCTGATTGAAGTGATGGTGGATTATATTGATGCCAATCTGGCATATTTCCACTGTAACTCATTGTACATTGTCTTTTTTTTTTTCTTTTTGTTTTTTGTTTATTAACTAATAAAACTAATAAAACTTTTTATCCAATTTAATTTAATAAAAAAAAAAAAAAAAAAAAAAAAAAAAAAAAAAAAAACATGAATAAATTGCCTGTTACAACTCTCAGCAACCTAAAAAATAAAAATACTTATTAGTTATTGTTAGATAAAATTTTGATTAAGATTATTAAAATTATTATTTATTTATTTATTCATTTAATTTAATTAATTAATTCATTCATTCATTTATTCATTCATTCAATGTTTAGACTAAATAATTATATGTACCTACAGTTTGGTACTTGTATTATTAAAAAAAAAAAAAAATTATTCTGACTAATAGAAATCTATAAATGTTAATACAAATATGGTGACTTTAACATGCTGATAAGAGAGTTGAGGTGCCACTTGAAAATTCAAGCAAGATAAGAGATTTGACGGTGCTACATAATAAATATTGAAATAAATAAACAACAGGCCAAACCTTGATGTCAATTTTAATAATTCAAACGTTTTATTTTTGTTTAAATATACGTACTTGTAAATCATTTAAGTACTTTGGTATAATAAATTAAATTATATTTGTATTATTTTGGTTGGTTTCTTAAAAAATAATTAAATAAAAGTAAAAATTGTAGTTGTGTATTAATATTAATTCTAACAAATATGGAATCGTTATATCATCATTCATTTTAACAACTACCAGTGTTGTTGTTATTATTATTATGAAAAAAAATTATATAGGTATCTATCAAGTGTAATGAAAACAAATAATAATAATAATAATAATAATAATAATAATATGTCATACCACCAATAATAATGATAGCAACATAAAAATACCCATCATTCATTGTTGTATTAATGTTTTGGAGCTATTATTATGATTATTATTTCTATTGTTATTATTATGACAAATTGAGAATAATATTGATATATTTATAAGCTACGTGGTATTTAATTTATATGTTGTAATTGTATATATATAAAAAAAAAAAAAAAAAATGATGCGTATATAATATTATTATATGTACCTACACCTGCTTTGACTCAAAAAAACAAAAAAAAAAAAAAATAAATAAATAAATAAATTGATTCTATATACACACACACACACACACAATATAAATCGTCACATCATCCATGCAACGCAACACTTATTATTATGTTGGCACAATTACATTAAATATAATGATTTATTTTTAATATTGTTGTAAACAATAGTTATCACACTCAAAACACAAATCAATTATATATACTTAATGCACTTGCTTTTATTATTATTTAGGATAAACAATATATTTTATTTTTTAACAAATATTCACTAATTATAATCAACAAATTTGTTTCTCACCTGCACGACGTATTTTAACCATGGAGGTGTATAAGGAGTGTAAACTGTGGCTTTTTGCTGAAGCCGACATTCCGGAGCAGATGGTGGCGCTAGCGTCAGCCCTGCACGAAAGCATGCACGTGTATCATTTTGTTTACTTTGGTTTACTTTTTGTTTAAGTTTTGTATGATATCTGTAGTGCAAGTGTGTTGACGTCAACTTTTTTAATTAAAATATGTTACAATTAATTTTTTTTTCTATTTAGAAAATAATTAAAAAAAAACGTTCATGATTCCCTTAGAAAATAATAAAAAAATAGTTAATAAATTATGTTGACAACAATTTGGCTGTCAATATAACTTCCAGTTTTATCAAAGAATCGAAAAAAAAATTAGAATTTACTTGACATATTTAATTAACCAACATATATTAGTAATTAAAATTGCACCTGTGTTATACAAAAAGTAAACATATACAGACTATTAGATTAAAGTGAATAAGAACATTTTGTTTCTTTTCTCTGTCTACGTGCACGGCCGACGCCAGCACTGCAGTTGGCAGTTTTTGGAATTGATCTGCTCCGAAATGGCAGCCTCAGCAGCTGCCTATGCTTTTACACAGTAAAAATTCAGAGTTTACACTCCTTATACACCTCCATGGTTATTATGTATATTATATATGTACAGTTACATATATGTATTTATATAGGTATATGTGTGTGTATATATATATATACATTGTCTATCTTGTATATATATATCAAGAAGACTAGAGACCAGGAGAATCAACTATAGGAGTGGGGATGGCTTGATATACGTCGTAAATGTAGAGTACGCCACTTTAGATATTTAATTGCGCACTACGTATTGCGCTGATTGTTTATTTCTACACCCCTCAGCCCATCCTAGGACCTATAAATCTATCATCAAAACATAACCAACGTTTTTCATAATTGTCAAACGACATTTCTAAATATTGTTGACAGTAAAAAGTATAAAAAAATTAATATAAATAGTTGTTTATAGGTGTACAAAGCCATATTACTACATTTTTTATTATTTGTTATTGTAAGTACTAAAATTGTTCTTTACGTTATTTATAAAAGTATTTATCTATCTTATTAGACAGTGAATGACAGGTACATGAACTTTTTGGAGTATAACATTTTTTGAAGCATTAATATTTTATTGTTGTTAAATATTCTATTTTGTTTAACAGGAATTACAATAATTATGAGTAAAATAAAGAAAAAAACATCTCGTACTAAATTATTTCAAGAACTTTGCAATAATAAAGATGCTGTTCAATTACCTAATACAGCGTGGGCCAGAATTTTAACAAGTGGTAACACCTTAGTATTTGCCAAAGTGCTAAATGATTATAAATTTTTGAATATTGCTATTTTACCTAATTTGAAGATTACAATAGCACATGGTCAAGAGGAGTTAGATTGGATGCATTGTCAGCCTCCTAAATCAGCAGATGATATTTCACGAATCATTAGAGTGTTTGATAATATATCATCAAATGAATAACGAAATAATATTTTTTTTAAGAAATTGTACATAAATTTACCAGTTAAATAATTTCAATTTATTTAATTTTTAATTCACTAAGTTCACTAGAATTAAATTAAAATAATTATATTATATAGAATTGTATAGAATTATTATTGTATAAAAAACAATAGCCTGGCATCGTATTCCACAATGTCTTTATTAACAAAGGTTAAAAAATAAAAAATTATCAACAATAAAATAATTATTGAATAAAATGAGCATTCAAAATTAATCGTATCTTATAATCTTTTCATTTTTTTTTTAAATCTAGTTAAACCTTGCACTAGTTCCTTCTCTGCTGCTTGTACCAGTTTAATTTGTTTAATTTTCATTGGTTTTTTATTTTGTTTTTGGATTGATACTAGTTTTTCTTTTTGTTCTTCTAATTTTTTATCATTTTTTGAAATATTAACAAGTTTAGATCTTTTTCTCAATTGTTTTTCTTCTTTCCTTGCAATATCATTCATTTTACCATATTGTTTACTGATGACTTGTACCCTACGTACAGCATAGATATTTATGACAGATTTTGTCAGTGATTCTTTATGTAATTCACATCCCACTAACGATGTTTTTTCTTGAAGAATTTGATAAGCAATGTCTAAAAAACTATAACATGATAGTTTACCATTTCCAATAGTTTTTAAAATAGCTTTTTCTACAGCATCAATGAGATTATATAATGAATCAGAAGGATATTTTAAAAAACCGTTACTGAGTTTATTAATGAGCTGATCTCTTTCTAAATTACCAAATTCTTTACGAGTTGAATTAATACAATCTGAACAAGATGTAATTACATTCATTTTGAAAGATAAAAATCCAGCCATATACTCTACTACATATTCACATGAATGTCCACAGTTGTAATCATGATCATTCTGTTCATTAGTTTTATTAGTTTCTTGGTTACTTTTCTTGACTATGTCATCTAATATTTCATCCCATTTAAATTTATTTTTATCTTCATCACATCCAATGTTTTTTGAATCAAATAAAATTTCGAAAACACCCATACCTTCAACATTAGAACCTTTAGGTGGTTTTACAAGCGAGTAAAAACTTAATAACCGATATACTTGTATGAACAATAGTGAATCTGGATGATCTGTTGATCCACAGGCTGATCTGACCATACCAAAAAAGGCCTGAAATAAAATTTTTATATTAAACAAATTTAATAGGAAAATATTATAATCATAATTTTACCTCTAAAGCATCTTGATTAAGACGAGAAGTCATCAAATGTTTGAAACCACACTTTTCACTTAAAAAATTCATCATATCAATTGTTGTCTTCAATGTGACTAAAAATCCATCATACGTACTGTTTGACATAAATTTATATCCATTATCCATTGCCATAGAATGCCAATCTTGCAAGTATTCTCTAAAATCCAAAATTACCTAATTCGAAAAATAAAATATATTTTATTAGAATTTTTAAAATAAATGTAATAAAATAAATATTATGCTATTAGCATACTAACATTGTAATGTTCATTTCCGTATTCTAGAGAATTTTTTATTGTCCGTGAAGTCATTGCAGTAATTACTTTTTGTATTCTTCTAATAAAATTAATGGTTGGCTGGCAGTCATGTAGATCAGGATGTGTCGATTTATTTATTTCCATAGCTGTAACTACTCTTTCCGAAAAAACCTAAACAATAATTATACAATGTTTTATTTATTCTGCTTTAACTGATGATCAGATTTATAAATACATACCTCAAAAGCCATAGCCACATTCATCTTCTGCCAATACTGAGGATTGAGATGATCCTCAGTTAATTTATATGCTACTTTTAAACCTAGATTTTTTTTACCACCATCCAATTCTATTACTGCTTTCCAGTGTTTTTTTTGTATTTTTCCATCAGGTGTCTTTCAGAATAACATTAATTCAACAAAATTATACATCTATGTATAATAAAGAAATCATTACAAGAATTATTATATATTAGCCCTTACCATAACTTCATCATCTTTGAATAAAAAATTTCTAAATAATTTATGCAGATGAGAATAATCAGAACAAAAATATAAACGTTCATCATCACCATTAGCTGTATTATCACTATTACGACAAGGGTGAATGCAACTATTTTCATGATCTTGTAATCCAAACTTTTTCCACATAGACCTATTCCAGCTAGCACCATCAGTGGTAACAACATCAACAAAATATCCTGCATTTTCCAAAAGTATAATACATTCCAAAATTAATTGATGTAAAACTGTACCATTAGCACAACCTTTACTTAAAAATGCTCCTACAGTTTGGACCCATTGGCCAGCCAAAGGTTGAAACATAAATACAAGAGCATGATCACCCTGATCTGTTGCTTGATGTTTAGGTGTGTATTTTCCCAAGTCAACTAAACCAGTAAATTTCAATGAAGTTCTATCAAACGAAAATCCTTCACTTACTTTCATTTCGTCCACTATGAGTGTGCCTATATACAAATGATGGAGAATAATTTAATAAAAAAATTTATTCATTTAGAAAATAAAAAAACGAATAAATAAATAAACCTCGTCTATAAAATGGAGTCATCTGTGATGATTTAGCTTTAAGAAGTTCAAATACAGTTTCTTGAAATCCGTATGAAGGTTTCATGTATCTCATGTATTTATTGAGAGTATTAATAGCTGGTACTTGCATCAGTTTATGATTTCTGATATGTTCATAGGATCGTCGACTTTTGATGCGCAAAAGAATACATTCTAATATCCAAGCATGGGTATATCTTATACCATTTTTGCCATTGCACTTAGCAGCATCAATACAAGCACGTACTGATTCTTGTTGAATCGCTGGTAATTTTGACATAAATTCTTCAAAGGCTTTTTTTCCAGCTGCAGCTATATTTTCTTTGAATGTGGTAACATCATTTTTCAACTTTAATAACTAAAATTTAACAACAGCACATTATAAAAATGTTATTTAAAAAAATTATCTATGAAAATGTTATTTTTATATAATTAATACGTACGCTTTTTTTACTTCGTAAATATTGTCGTTTTATGTTTTGTAATAATTTGTTATTGCTAATACTTTTCAGTATTGATCTTTTCTTTTTTTTAATTTGACAATCAATGTTTCTTTTGCGCTTTAACTTACATATGCTACATCGTCTTGCTTGGTTAACTTTGGTGTCAATAGCTGGATTTTCACAAGGGGTTTTATCATCAACTCCTTGACATGGTTTCATTCCATCAATAATAGTCATTGCAGTTAAAATATCTTGAAGACAAGTTATTTTGTTACTTTCCATTAATTGATTCGATAAAACATCATAAATATACACCTAAAATTAAAATTTATTTTAATAGGAACACACGAATGTTTTCAATCTTGATTAATAAAATATTACCTGTATACTCATGTCTGGTTTAACCACTATTGAACGTGTTGATTTACGTGAGTCTTCACCATAATAACTTATCACAATATCATTTGTCTTTGACTCATGAAAAGACCAATCAAGAGGGAATGATGATGAAACTAATAATTTTACTAAATCATTTTTGAAGTCAAGAAGATTATAAGAAGCAACTGGTATGTCTTCTGGAGATTTTGGAATATCTGGATTTAATATTGAAGAATTCGATGACAAATGATCAGTGTCCATCATGTTTAAAGCAAAATCTGACTCTAGAATTTTTTTTTCATTTGAGAAAGCCTAGAACAACAATAATAAAATATAATATATAAATATTTCAACTTTGTTAATATATTGATCAAACAATTGATTATTGTTTATTATACTTACTTTATTTAATATGTTATTTGGTGACAAGCATTTGCTGATAGAAGATTGGTGCTGATTGTCTGGTGTTACAGCAGCATGTTCTAAATTATTAGGAGTTTGCCCAGATCTCTAAATTATTATAAAAATTATTATATAAATTTATGATATTTAAAAACATTAATATTAGTTATTTAATATACAGGTATTATAAACTTTTTACCTTTAAAATAGAGGGAACACTACCACGTTGAAGAGTTACACGATCTCTTTTTACTTTAGTATTTTCTTTATTTTGTGGATCCATAACAAAAAAACTTTGAATATCATCTTTTTGAAAATGTAACTCACAAACATAATAATTTTTGCGAATTTTTTTTCCTTTAATATTTGGGAAAATAAATTCTAACCATTTTTGACGTATATTTTCCTCCTGTGCAGTTAAAATAATTTTTTTTAAAATTTATTGATAAAAAACAAATATTGTTTATTCTACCCAGCTAATAGCTGCTTAATAAAAAAATCAACTTACCTTTGGGATTTGAAAAATAAATCGCTTTTCTGGGTCTGGATCATGTGCACTCCCACTAAGACAATTATTTATACAACAAACGCGAGTCATTTTAATATAAAAAAACATAAAAATAATCACAAATATTTATTAATTTTTAATTATAAATCCGCTAGATGTAAACATAATAAACGTCATGTAGATTGCTCAACAGGCTGAGGGGTGTGGAAATAAACAATCAGCGCAATACGTAGTGCGCAATTAAATATCTAAAGTGGCGTACTCTACATTTACGACGTATATCAAGCCAAAAATATTTGCCCCTTCCATCGAAGTTGATTCTCCTGGTCTCTAGTCTTCTTGATATATATAACAGGTGTTCTCTCTCTCTCTCCCCGGAAATATTTATTTATGGTACATATCATCATATATAGAACAAGGATTCGACAAGTGTACATGTGGCAAATGAAAACAAATGATAACATAAATATATAATATGAATATGATACATGTATTATTATTATTATATTTTTGAAATAATATGTGGCCTGTATCAGCTTGTATAAACCCATTCTATTCAGTCCATCATAATTATAATAATGAACTTATGACATATATTATGCGTGACAAAATACAACCAAAATTATTTATTTTTATTTTTTTTTAAATTTTATTATGTATATGTATGTACCTATATGTGATGTGACACGTGGCTGCTATCATCATGAATTCACGAGTCTATGTACAAGTCCACCACCACCACCACCACCACCACCACCATCATCATCATCATCATTGTCGTCGTCATCATGTCACCTACTGATGTATTGTTGTTGATTTAGTTTAATAAATACATATCATATTTATAATATAGTGACATACTGATGCCGATAAAAAATTTATATGTACAACTTAATCAAGCCAGCCAACCAGTAAATTTATATACCTATATGTTATCTATGTATTTAAAAAAAAAATTTAAAATTTATGTACTTATTTATAATAATTATTATTATTTTTGTATATATATAAAAGCTGTCCATGCATTATTATGAAAAAATATTATTATACTTAATTATTATATTTATACATGTGTAATTAAAAAACAACAACAGCATGTAATAATAATAAATTTTAATTGTTAATCATTGAGTAAATATCAACTGCTGTTGACTCTAAAAAACTATTTTTTAAACTCAAACAACAGTTTTGTATATGATAATGATTAATTATATAAATCAATAAACAATTGACCTTATAATTGATATTTACATGATTTTACAAGTTTAAGAAATGAAAATACATACAACAACAGCATGATTTATCATAATAATATACATATATTTATTTATGTATATTCACACAATACCACATTATGCCACAAATGAAATGAAATTGCAATATATTATATTTATTATATCTATTGTTATTAAATATCATATTTCATAATAGAGTCAGTCATGAGCAATGATTCAATCAGCTGATTCAAAGATAAATACAACAAAAAGTGTGAGAGAGACATGATAAAACATTTTTTCTTTTTTCATCTTTACAACTCTCTCTCTCTCTCTCTCTCTTTGTACATACATATACCTATATGTATGTATACAAGTTAAAGCTGTGTGTGTAGTTGTTGTTGTTGCGTTCATGGAGGTCTACCTCATGAGGTTGTGTCATGTAGACCTCCATGCGTTGTATGTAACAAATAAACAAAATATACATAGGTACATGCTCCTATTATACATATATATACCTATAATATAAATACATATATGAGAGGTAGATATATACATACATATAACTATATTATCAAGTATATTACATATACATCTACATCATAATAACAAACTAAAATTTAACTTGGTAAGGGATTAGGAAAATTAATTTTTAACTATAATTAAATTATAATAATCAATCATCAACAAATAAATTTTTTATTTTTATTTAAATAAATAAATAAATAACAGACAAGTGTACATATATAGACAGCTACAGAAATTAAATATAGGTATAACCTGAAATTTTTTTTTCTATCATATGTATATTTACATATAGGTTTGTACATATGTTTAATTGTTTATATAATTATATAGGTATATTATAATTATAATTATGTAGTTGATTGATTTTTATAAAAATTATAATAATTTTAATTAAATATATATTTATTTATTTATTTATTCAAGTACTCATTATTTATTTTTTATTTTTATTTTTTCTATAAATAAAACAACTTCAAGGTTTTTGAAAATATATAGTTATAAATAGTTATTTACCTATTATAAGTTGATAAATTATTAATTTTATTTAATTAATTTTTTTTAGAAATGTCATTTCCAAATAAAACAGATCGTGAAAATTGCTGGAATCATCGTGATGAATACTGGAAATGTTTAGACAAAAAAAAAACTGAAACAGACTGTCAAGAATTTAGAAATCAATATGTTAAATTCTGTCCTTCTCAATGGGTAAGTTTTATTTTATATTTTATATTTTATATTTATTATTTATTAATAATACCTATAGATATATATGTATATATAATTTATTTATTTATTTATTTATTTATTTATAGGTAAAACACTTTGATAGAAAAAGAGAATACATCAAATTCAAAGAGCAAATTGAAAAAGATCCAGGGTATGTTGAAGAACATTTGAAAAAAAAAACTACTCTTTAAACATAAGTATATATATATATATATATATATTCTATATATATTAATAACATCTACATCTACAACCAGAACACCACCACCAACATCAATAATAACATAATTAGCACCATCACATTATATAGCATAAAATAATATATAATATATTTTTGATGATGAATAAATAAATAAATAAATAAATAAATAAATTTTTTTTTTTTTTTTTTTTTTTGTTAAATAAATTATGCTTGAATTTTTTTTTAATTTGTTTATTCAAGACAATCAACAACCATTATGATTGTGATGATGTAAATAATGCTTTGCAAGTAACAAATTGCTGATTATTATTATTATTTAATAAATAATAGTTTTATCTTTAGGACATTAAATTGTTATGGGGATGATGACTCAAAAAAAAGTGTGTCAAACAAGTAATGCAAGTGATAAACAATGTCTACCAAAAATATAAATATGTAAATCAATTTAATCATCAAGACAAACTATAATTATTTGATTGTTAAATATATTTATACTTATTTTTTTTTTAATTAAATTTTATGATAACAACTTTTTATTATTTATAATAATATTCATGTTGAAATAAAATATAATTAATCAGTCAAATATATCTATCAGTTAATTTGTTAAATCACTCATTTATTTTAGAAATCTACAATTATTATTTATATTTACAATGGATATTTTAACAATATTTTATCAATTTAATAAACCTATCCTATAAGAATGGTATTTTTTAATTTTTTTTATTTAAATATCTACATATCATATATAATAGTAGTATAGTCGTAGAAATAGTAGAAGTAGCAGTAATAATAATAATAATTTAAATACCATTTTTGAAATGATTCATTTCTTTGTGGTTTTTATTTTTTATTTTTTTTTTATTATTAAATCTAAGTCACACATTAAAAAAAAAAGTGAATTTGTTTTTGCACTCAAAACACTCTGGTGCAAATACCAAATTAATCATACCTATATTACAATTCAACTACAAGTTAATTGTAATAATATAATAATAATAATAGAAATAATGCTATCAACTAGCATAAATTAATAAATTCAATATAATTATTATTTATGGAAAACCATTCACAGCTTTTTTTTATATATAGGTATACATTAATTTTTGAATATTTTTATTCAATTGAATGGATGTTTGATGATGACAATGAATAGATAGATAGATATAATTATATAATTAGTAGTTGAATACCATTAATTAGTTTTTAACATAAATACACAATAGTTGATGAAAAAAAAAAACATAATAATTATCATGATTATACACAATATGTGTTTTGTTTTTTATAATCAATAAATATAAAGAATTTAATAATGTTGCAAGATTAATTAAATATGTAATATGATAAAAAAAAATTTAACTAAATAATACAATATAATATAATTTATTATTACTGTTATCTATATTAATGCAAATACGATTATATTAAATGAGTTATTTTTTTTTAAATTGTCATTTTTCATTATTTTTTATCTCAAAATAATATTAAATTTAATTAATATATTTTTTACAGTTTAATTATCTAAAATTAATATTATTTCATAATTTATTTTTAATATAATAAAAGTAATAATAATAATAAAAAATAAAAAATATGAAAAAATAAGCCTATTAATTTACTATACACAAATTGTTATTAATCGTTTGATGAAAAATATAAATAATTTTTGTTGATAATATATATATTTTTTTTTTAATTATTAATTATTAATAGTAATTATGATGGAATTTTTCTGTTATTTTAAAGTTTGACTTGGACCAACTGAAATTTTATTTTTTTGTGATGATTCAGCTGTTTCATTTGTTGACGATTGTTGTTCATTTTCCATCTATATATAGTTATTATAATTATTAATATAAATAATTATGTTTATTAAAAATTAATATTATATGTATTAATAAAAATATATAATTTAGGTATACCTTTTCATCTTTTTCATCTTCAACAAGTATTGGCCCATGTTCAGCTTCATATTCTTTAAGTACTGTATCAAGATTAAATCTTCGTCTATAATTAACAAAAAATGATCGTAAATGTGCTTCAGTTTTAGTACCAATAACTTCAGCAATTGCTGAAAAATCTTTTCCATATTTTCTAACACCCTGTACAGCAAGTAATAATTCATCTTGTGTCCATCGTGCATTAATACGACTTGATACTTCTGGTGGACGTAAATCATCAATTCCATCTGTTGTTTTACGTTTTAAAGCACTAACTTGTTGTTTATTTGATTGTATCTGAAATTTAATTTAATTTAATTTAATTTATATAATATCATATATATATTATTATTATTTTAAATATTAACATATAAAAAAATAAAATGAAATGAAATGAAATGAAATGAGCATATGAAAATGTATCCACACAAAACACGATTAATTAATTTAAGGGAAATATGTAAGTTGTATTTTTTTTTTTATTATTATTTCAATAACATACTTGTCGCT
This sequence comes from Lysiphlebus fabarum, assembly GCA_011426435.1. Lineage (NCBI taxonomy): Eukaryota > Metazoa > Arthropoda > Insecta > Hymenoptera > Braconidae > Lysiphlebus > Lysiphlebus fabarum. The sequence goes on along the minus strand of WSYQ01000256.1, from coordinate 196,604 downwards.
TGAGGCTAACGATTTCCGTGTCGATTGCTTGGAGGTTGTTGTTTGCCTGGTCTGGTTGACCAGCCAGTATCGCAAGATCATCATGATTAACTACCAGTCCTCGCGGCGGTTTTCTTTTGTTTGAACGACCCGGCATGGAACTCAGTGGTCTCGCGACCCCCGTTCGTCTAAACCATAATTTATATTTTTATATTTTTATATTTATATAGGTATATATATTTTTTCTTATTTATTCAAAGAAAAACTGACCTCCAATGAAGATAACAGCTATGACACGCGTGTCCTTTCGGTGTCACACGGACACTATGACAAGCAACGCCGCAGTTACTACACGAGCCCTACAACATACAATACCCTTGTCAGTATATATTTTTATTCTTTTATTTATTTATCATCATGTAATTTTAATTACTGGATTTCTACTTGTATTTTCAAATTAAAGATACAGAAAAAAAAAAAAATAATAATAATAATAATAATAATAATAAATTAATTAATTAATACTTTAAAGCAATATCTACAAAATATTAATAATGATAATTGGTGCAAGCAATTTATTTAGCCATTAAATAAATAAAATAAATAAAATAAATAAAATAATAAATTATTAAATTATTAAAATTATATTTTAGAAAAGTGTGTGACAATGGTAATAGTAAAACCACAAACTTGAAAAAATATTATATAATAAAAAAAAAAAAACATTCAAATACACATACATATTTTTATTATTTAATTATTTATAATATGTATTTGAACGTATTTTATTTTTTATTACAACTATCAAAACTTTTCTAAATATAATAATTGTGATTGTGATATTATTATTTTCTAAATTTTTAAATTATTTTAAAATATATATCAAATAGGGTATGGTTTAGGCTAAGTACCTGAACCTGAGGAATGTTTTCCGAGTCAGATGTTACTTTGCCATCAGCAACTTGGTTCCCTGGTACAGCTTGATTTTTTCCACGCCGAATTCCGCGGTGGATCGTCCATTTCTGGAACGTTCCACATTATTTATTTCGATATGTTATTATTATTATTGTTATTTTTAAAACCAGCCGTTATTTTTTATTTAAAATAGTTAAGTTGGTCCATTGTTGAGAAAATCTCAAGTATATATTTTTAAATAATAATACCTCAGATTAATCAACATTTAGATCAATCAACCTCATAATAATTCTTAAAAAAAATAATAATAATAATAATAATAATAATAATAACAACAACAACAATAACAACAACGACTACTACTATTACTAATACAGTTTAATTTTTAAATGATTAAATGCAAGTTTAATTACTATTATTATTATTATTATAATTATTATTATTTTTCTATTTGATTCATTTGCTTTTGCCATCTCTATTATTCAGTGCCAAATGTCAATTACTACGATTTTTTTCGTTTTTGTGTGGATACATAATTTATTTATTTTTTTTTTTTTTTAAATAATAATAAAAAATGAATTATTTAATTTTCAGTAATAAGTATTTTTATATAAAATGATATTGAAAGTTGGTACGAAAATTTGACAAGGCATCCACAGCATATTTTAAATAAATAAATAAATAATATAATATAATAATGATGATAACAAAGATGATGATGATGATGATGATGATAAAAAAACTAAATAAATGACAAATAATTAATTTAAAATAAATAAAAAATATAAAAAATGTCTTACTTTTTCCTCAGATTCACTGTCAGTATTTGAGCCAAGTTCACTTCCATTTTCACTACCGTTTTCACCATCTTTACCACTATTTGTTAATTTTCTAGCTTGTCTATCCATCAATGAAGTTCTAGTTCTTGTTTTTTTCCAACTATAATAATACTTGACCAAACTTGCAATTGATTTATCAGGTAACTGTAATAATAACATGTATAATAAGATGTATATGTATAAAATGTATAATTTAATTTTGATTAATATAAAAATACCATTTGTTTGATTCGATGAAAACTTTTTCCATGAAATTGAAATGCTTGTTCAAATAATACTTTATCTTCTACAGTCCATTCATCAGGAAATGGTGTAAAATTAGCTAAATCTTGTATAGCTTTTTCTAAATTATGTTTATGCCAAAAAAGCATACCCAATGCCTGTTCACCATTGTAGCCAAATTTTTCTTTTGATAATACTATGTACTCGTCCACTTGAAAAATTATTAAATATATCATTATTTATTATTACTATTAAATATAAATATATTTAATAGTAATAATAATAAAAAAAAAAAAAAATTGTATGATTGATTGATTAATTATTTATTTACATTTTTGATCTGGAATATCAGTGGTTGGTGACCATACAAGAAGAGCTCGATCAGGACATTTTTCCAATCGTCGTTCTAATAATAAATAATAAGTAATTTGGTAATTTTTTGATTAATTCAATAAAATATTTATTATTTGCTTACCATTGATTGGAATTAAATCAGGCACAATAGATTGATAATCTCTACCAACTCTTATTTTTTCTGCTGGAACTAAAAAATATTATTAGTTTATTTATTTATTTATTTATTTATTCATTTATTCAAGACATTTTTTTTTTTTTTTTTTTTTTTTTTTTATACAATTGGTTATTTATTTAAAAATAATAAAATTATAAAAAAAAAAAAAAATATGAAAAGCATATGCTAATTTGATATTACCAATTCTCTATGATTAATAAAATAATAATAAATATTGTTATTGATGTTGAAGATTGTGGTGATGAATGATGATGGTAATAAATTTTAAGACATAATAAAATATGTATATGTAGATAATAGATAAGTATATACCTATATGATATGTTTAAATAAATAAATAAAAAATTTACCTCCATCCTCTTCACTGGATGACTCGGTTTGTCCATTGGGGCTGGGACCTCGAGATCGTCTACCATTTCTTAAATTTTCACTATTTCTCTCAGCCAAGACCATGGTTTTATTAATTTTATCACTACCACGATCACGCCTTGATCCCTGCACAACTTTTTTCTTAATTATAATAATTGTGATGATTAATTATTTGAAACTTTGTCAAGAGTTTAATCTACTCTCTCTCTGTGATGTGCTCAAAATTTAAGTCAAAAAACTCTTTGAATTGTTCAAGTGCCACACACAATTGCACACACAATGCACGCAAACTCAACACAATTATTATTTTATATATACATATAGATAAAATATAACAATACACTAACATAACTTGCTTCACACTACTTCACATGGATATACATTTATTTTTTAATATGACAAATTCATTGGGGACGCAATGATGCTTCGTATTACCGTACCAGCAAAAGTTAATATGGCCGTTTCAACATGTATTTGTATATATATATATATATATATTTTATTTTTTTTTTTTCTCATATATAGATATATTAGTATATTAATAAGTATACTATTATTTATTATTAAAAATTAATATTAACAATACAATGATAATAATTGATTATTAATTACATAATTTAATTAGCTGATATACGTATTTTTTCTGATGAATTTAAATTTTATTTTTTTCTTGTTGTGTACACACTTGTTTTTGTTTTTATGTTTTTTTTTTTTTTATAATGTTGGCAGCAAATATTGTTTATATATATTAAAAAAAAAAAACAATATATATCTAAGTGTATATTACATCAGTACTTTTATGATAAAATTTAATTAAAAAAAAATTATTTTATTGAATAAATAATTTATTTAATTTTCAATTTTTTTATATATGTATATACCTCTTTTTTATATATGTATACCTCTCCCCCTTTTTTCCATGCGCAAATATAATTGTAAATGATTCTATTGGGTTGTGAAAAAAAATAAGTCACGTGACTGCCGTTTGTTATTTGAGAGAGAGAGAAAGAGAGAGAAAAAGCTACGTCACAAAAAAAAAAAAAAACTACGGTCAACTGAGGTAAATAGTCAATTTGTATGTGAATCTCTCGATTGTACAATAAATTCAATTTAATTTAATCAATTGAAGATTATTATGGAAAATTTTTTCAATAATTTATCATAAAAATATTAACAAATATATTTTTGAACAATAATAATAGTAAAATATATTTTAATAATATTTATTTTATTATTTAGTATATATATATAGATATATGTATGTATATAATTTTTGTTTGGCTCAGATGGCACTTTAATCGCTCTCTCTTTTTTTTTTTTTTTTTTTTTTTTTTTACCTAACCTATATTTATATACAATTATAGGTACATATACATATATTTATTGATGTTTATTAGATATACAAACTAGTAAATAAATAAATAAATAAATAAATAAATAAATAAATAAATAAATAATGCCATTTACAAATGATGCAGTGACACTACAAATAAATGAAAGATTAAAAAATATATACAATTATGTTAATGATATTGAAAAAGAACGTATTAAATGTGAAACAAATTTAAATAATATAACAAAAACACTTGATAAAGTGACACCAGATGACAAAGTAACACCGTATTATCAACAAAAATTAAAAAATTTATATAATACTGCTGTACAAGATGCACAACAAGAAGAACAATTAATACGTAATGCATTAAATAAAATAAATGAAATACGTACTATTAGAAATGAAAGAAGAATACAAGCAAAACAAGCTGGTAATAAAGAAACAATACGTCGTGGTGCATTAATGAAAATGTTACAAATAACAGCACAAACATTACCTTTATATATTGGTAAAACACCTGGTGGTAAACCACCACCATTATGTGGTTCAATACCAGCTGAATCAACATATCATGCTAAAATGGGTGATATGGTTGCAGCACTTGTTAAAGGTGCTGAAGAAGAAGAAAATTGGATATTAGCTGAAGTTGTACATTTTAATTCAACAACAAATAAATATGAAGTTGATGATATTGATGAAGAACAAAAAGATCGTCATATATTATCTAAAAGACGAGTTGTACCATTACCATTAATGAGATCAAATCCAGAAACTGATCCACATGGTTTATTTACAAAGGGTTCAATTGTTATGGCACTTTATCCACAAACAACATGTTTTTATAAAGCTGTTGTTAATCAATTACCAACAACAGCAACTGAAGAATATGAAGTATTATTTGAGGATGCAACATATGCTGATGGATATTCACCACCATTAAATGTTGCTCAAAGATATGTCATTGCAATTAAAGAAGGAAAAAAATCTAAAAATTAATTTACTTGAAATTATATAAATATATAATTTTTTTTTTTTTTTTTAATATATACCTATAGCTATGTATTTATAATATTATTTTATTCATGTACCTATTATTTAAATAATAATAAAAAAAATTAATCCCAATACGTACATACATGGTGTATATTATATATATTTTCTGGTATTACTATTATTATTAATTATACATAATTGAAATTACCCGCCTTTTTTTTTTTTTTTTTTTTTTTTTTTTTTAACTTTATAAAATATCCGCAAGAGGGTGCGGGTGTTTTTTTTTTTTTTTTTTTTTTTTTACATATGTTTTTTTTTTTTTTTTTTGAAAGGACGGATTGATTGTCAAATCTGAGTGATTATTATTAATAATTAATTATTAATCATTAATAATTGTTAATTGAGAGTGACAATTTTGTCAGATCAACTTGTATAACAAGGTGAAGTGAGATCTAATTAAGAACTTATAAATACGAAAGCGAATAATAAGTATTTGCAAGTGTAAACAAGGGTTAACCTCCAAATCATGGCCAAAATGAGCCTTGATATTGAGTGTGATACCAATTGTGATGATGATGATGATGATCAAGAAGGAGATATAAATACGATGGACATGGACCAAGAAAGTAGAAAAAGAAAGTTAGAAGAATTTCAAAACAGTCAAGCATATAAAGACCTTTGGATTGAAAGTGGTTTGACACCACCAGAGAGTCGTACCACCAGTCCAAGAAAGTACATGAGATTTAAGTATCCTACATGTCAAGACAAACATGCTGAAGATTCAACAACACAAAAAAGAAATGTAGATAATATAAAAAAACAAGAAAAACCAAATAACAGTATAAAAATCATGCAAAATGATCAAGAAAAACAAATTAAAGAAGGTGAACAGTACACAATACGTGATAAACAACCATACAAGGTGTACCTTAAAAAACTAAAACCAACTGATACAACAATTAGAAGCAAAATTCTTAGTAAATTAGATATATGTGTTATATTGAGAGAATTAAAAATTAATTACAACACAGTTGAAGAACACACGAGATACTCATGGGACATCACATTCAAGAATATGGAGGACGCAAATGAATTTATTAATAATGATAAATTAAAACAAAAAGGGTTTGAAAGCTTCATTCCTAAATTCAAGATATATAGACAAGGAGTAATTAGAGGTATTCCTGAAGAAATGAGTATGACAGATATTATGGAAGCATTGAATGATGATAATAGTGACATTCAAGTAGTAGAGGCTCAAAGACTTAAATACTCAACAAAAATAGAAGAGAATGGTATTAAAAAACGTACATGGCTTGACTCAAAAGCTGTTAAAATCAAAATAAGAGGTAATTTTCTTCCTGAGAAGGTAAAATTTTGGGGCACAATACTAAATGTACAAATATATGTACCAGGAATGTTGCAATGTTACAAATGTGGGAAATTAGGTCACATCAAAAAAGGTTGTAATGAAGTTGAAATATGTTTTAGATGTGGTAAAACTCGTCACCCTGAAGGTGAAAAGTGTGAAGAAGAACCATATTGTAGTAATTGTAAAGGTAAACATTGGGTAAATGATATAAGTAAGTGTGTTAAATTACAAGAAGCACAAATGATAAATAAAAAGATGGCATTTGATAATGTAAGCTTCATTGAAGCAAAAAAAATGGTTCAACAACTAAATAATTATTTTGGTGGTATTAAAAAAATACCAAAAAATATACAAACAGTTGAAATAACAGAAAAAAACTTTCCAAGATTAAATAAAACATCAAAATATATTGATAGAGATGATCCAAAAAAATCAAGAACATATTGGAATCAACAAAATGAAAATAGAGACCAACCAAAATATATTGAGATACTTAAAAATAAAAAAACAACTCAAAATAAACCAAGAAATAATGAAACTTCAAAAACAAATCAAGATAAGACAATTAAAGCAAAAAAAATGGTGAATACTATAAATATCACACAAGACACATCAACAAAAGAAACACAAGAAAAACAGATGATACTAGAAACAACAGCAAAGATTATGGAAACAATTACAACATTATCAAATGAAGAAGGTCATATACTTATACAAAAGATCTGGAATATGGTTGTTGGATATTGTATCCCAGAAGAAGATGAATATTAATAAATCTAATAACAATAAAAATATTAAATTGTTACAATGGAATTGTAGAAGCTTAATCAACAAATTACCAGAATTACAAAAAAATTCTAACAATTTTGATATTATTATTCTGAATGAGACATGGCTTAAAAAAAACAAAAAAATAACAATAACAGGTTTTGATATAATCAGAAAAGATAGAGAAGAAGGTAAAGGTGGAGGAGTAGCTATATGTGTTAAATCCGCAATAAGGTACACAATAATAAAAGAAATATACGACGTTGATGGTAAAATAGAAATATGTGGTATCAAAATATACATAAATAATAGTGATGAAATTAACATATACTCTTGTTACAGAATATCAGATAATCACTTAAACCAGGGACAATGGAAAAGATTCTTTAATCAATTTAAAGGTAAATTTCTAGTAGCTGGAGACTTAAATGCTCATCATATATTATGGGGAGATTGTAAATATTGTATTGAAGGTGAAAACTTGGTAAGAGGTATTGAAGACCTAGATGTTAAAATACTCAATGATGGTAGTAACACGTATACATCTGATAATTATATTGGTACAAAATCAGCAATTGATTTAACATGTGTAGATGATAAATCAGCACTTGATTATGAGTGGAATGTTGGTGATGATTACTGGGGGAGTGATCATGCTCCAATTATCATACAATATGGTGGATCTTCAATTCTCAATAATAGCATGAATGTTAAAAAAAAAAACTTGTATAATAAAAAAACTAAATGGCTTGAATTTGATAAAATAATAATCAAAGCACTAGCAACAAACAATATATTTAAGACAAGACAATATGATAGTCAAGCTCGTTACACTAATTTCGTTAACATCATTGAAGAAAGTCTGTGTAAAGCCACACCAAACAGAGTAAATAACAAAAATAAGATCATACAAACTAATAACAACAAGAATATTTACCAGAGACCAAATAAAGACAAAGATAAACCTTGTCCTTGGTGGGATGAGGAGTGTGATAAGATGGTAAGACTGAGGAAAGCATCATGGAAAAAATTCAACATATTAAGCTCACAAGAAAATTTTATTAAATATAGAATAGCAGCAAGTAAAGCTAAAGAGATTTTTAGGAGGAAAAAAAAAGAAAAATTTAAAGAGTTTTGTGAAGGTTTAAATAAATTCACAGATCCTGGATACATATGGAGGACAATTAAAAAATTTAAAAACAAAAATAATTGTACTGATACAAGTCATGAATACAGTCATGAAAAAGTAGAATCTGCTAAAAAAACATTCAAAAAATTATGTCCACCAAATCAAACAGTTGCTCAAAGACCTAATATAAGTGATCATGCTCAAGATGTGTTCCTGGATAAAGAATATAACATAGATGAACTTAATTATGCTATTGAAAATGTCAGAATAAAAGCAAGTTCTGGGTTAGATGGAATAAATTATGTTATAATTAAAGCATTGCCTGTGGAAGCAAAAAAAATTATGCTGGATATATTTAATCAAATTCTTGAAGAACAAATAATTCCTGATGAGTGGAAAATATATGGAATATTTTTTATTCCAAAGAGTGATGGTAAAAATGTTAGACCAATTTCACTAGCTTCTTGTGTATGTAAGATCCTGGAAAAAATGATTAATACGAGAATATCATGGTGGTTGGAGCACAATAAAATATTATCAAACACACAGTTTGGATTTAGACGAAACAAATCATGTATAGATAACTTAACAATATTAACATCTGAAATATTAAGAGCTTTTGAAAAAAACAAAACAGTAATTACATTATTTATGGACATAACAAGTGCATATGATAATGTGTTGGCTGATATACTAATTGAAAGATTAAAAAATATTGGTTTTTCAACAAGATTACTAGCATTTATATTTAACTTGGTATCAGAAAGACAACTATATGCTAGATATGGTAAATTTGAGGAAACTGAATGGACGTTTAAAGGTCTTCCTCAAGGAAGTGTTTTAAGTCCAATATTGTATGCATTATACACTATGGAGTTGAATAAAGTTATCCATGATGATTGTAAAATGCTCGAATTTGCTGATGATGTGGTGGTATACAAGGTTAATGAAGAAGGTGATGATGAAGAAGGCATCAGAAGATTAGAAAGTTCAGTAAATCAAGTTGAAAAAAAGCTGCATGAAATTGGCTTATCTCTGGCACCACAAAAATGTCAATTTGTCATTTTTAAACATAAAAAACCAAAAACAACTCATATAAAAGAGACGATAATAATTGGTAATAACCAGATTGAAGAGAAACATACAGTTAAGTTTCTAGGAGTCGTGTTGGATTCAGAGCTCAAATGGAGCAATGATATAAACTCTAAAATAACAAAATGTAACAATCCTATGAAAATAATCAGCTGTTTAAGATACACTTGGTGGGGAGCTGATCCAACTGTATTAATTAGATTATATCGTTCTTTAATAAGATCCAGAGTTGATTATGGTGGTCTTTTATACCACAACATAACCAAGACAGCAAAAAGTAAATTAGATAGAGTACAATACAAAGCTTTAAGACTGGCATTAGGTTATACAAATAGTACACCAACCAACATCATATTGGCAGAAGCAAGAGAACCACCAATATCGTTAAGATACCAATACTTAGCAAGCAATTATATTTCTAGAGTATCATGTGATGAAGAGCATATATTAATACCAATACTAGAAGAATTATCACATATACACAATAATAATACAACCATCAAGAAGTGTAAAAAATCAATGGTAATAGAAAGCTACGAAAAACAAGAGACAATTAATCATCTGTTGGATAAAAATAATAAACCAATGTGCTTTAGTTACAAATATGAAGTTTTATTCACTAATATATCTGTTTCTGACAAAGAAGGTAGAATAATACAAAAATCAAGTAAACCAAATGGTGAATTTCAAATAATATTTGAAAAAAGATTAGCTGAAACATGTTGTTTTTTTACTGATGGGTCCAAGACAAAAGGTGGACCTTTTGTAGGCTTTGCTTCATTTCAAGCATCAGAGGAAAAAAAATATAAATTTAGAACAGTAGAATTTGCATCAGTATTTACAGCTGAGTCATTAGCTGTTATGGAAACATTGAATATCATTGATAAAATGAGACCAGGTCAATACACAATTTTCTCTGATTCAAGTAGTGTACTGTCAAGTATAAAGTTCAACACTAAATTATCAACATCTGGTCAATTAATTTGGAAAATTAAAGATAAAATAGTTGAACTAATGAATAAAGGATATGATATAAAGTTCTTTTGGATCCCAGCACATTGTGGGATAGAACAAAACGAGTTGGTGGATCAAGAAGCCAAGGCTGGTATCATGACAGGGAAAATATCCCAAATATTAATTCCACTTGCTGATTTTAAAAGTAAATGGAGAGAAGATTTAAGACTTGAATTTCATAGATGGTGTATGAAAACAGCTGGTGAAAAAGGTACCAGGTACTTCATAAAGTATTATAAAGCAAGTCCTAAACCATGGTTCAATGACTTCAACATGAACCGTGAACAAATTGTCATGATAAACAGAATAAGAAGTGGTCACACTACAACAAGAGCAAGTCTAAAGCGTTTTGGCATCACAACAGATGAATGGTGTAAGTGGTGCCTTAATAAAGGTACTAAAAAGGCTGAGACAGTAGAACATATTATCTGGGACTGTGATAAATTCAAGGAAGAAAGGAAAATCTTTATTGAAAGAATTACCAACAAGGGAAAGAAAGTGTTGAACAAAGATATTGAATGGTATATCAACACCAAAGAAAGAAGGATGACTGAAGCACTAGGGAAGTTTTTGAGCGCAATTAGAATATATTTCTAGTAACATTTAAGTCTGTAAATTAAGTCTGTAAATAGAAGATAGAGGGCCGTATGGGCTGGTACCCAGGCTCTATATATTTTTGGTGTATACATATAGTATACACATATATTAAAAAAAAAAAAAAAAAAAAATTTTTTTTTTTTAATCAGAGTGAGTGAGTGAAATTCAGTAATAAATAAATAAATAGATAATATATACTTATATAAAAAAAAAAAAAAATCTCTGATAATTTAGACCAAAGTTTAATAAATAAATACAATAATATATCAATTTTTTTTTTTTTTTTATTTGATATTTATCATCATACCATCATAGGTATATTCATATATATATACATACATATAGGATATATATAGGTGTGTGTGTGTATTAACCAAGGTATTATTATTATTATTATTATTTATAGCTCATGTCATGAGAAAATATTTACAAGTAAATATATGTAGATAGTTCATGTATTTTTTTATTACAAGTACTTGATACATATTTATTATATATTTATACTGGTTATACCTATATTTGTAAAAAATAATTAAACAATCTGGTGATGTTTTACTTAATTATTTATAATAATAATAATAATAATAACAACACACAAGTTGTACTCAAAATTTATTAGGTATATATATATAAGAATAACTTTTTTTTATATATTTTTTTTTTTTACATAGTTGATATACATTTATAGTTATAGATTGTCGACAAATAAAAAATATGAGGGTTGTAGCACTTGTCAGTGGAGGCAAAGACTCAATATTTAATATTATACAGTGTGTTGCTGCTGGTCATGATGTTGTTGCACTTGCTAATTTATATCCTGTTGGTGGAAAAGGTAAATAATAATAATAAAATATAATTACCCATTTATTTATAAATAATATAATAATAATAATTTTTAATTAAAGATGAACTTGATTCGTTCATGTTTCAAACTGTTGGACATCAGGGTATTGAATATATTGGAAAAGCCATGGGATTACCATTGTATAGAGAGCCAACATTTGGAAAATCTTGTATGAGAGAAAAATATTATATAAAAACTGACAATGATGAAGTTGAAGATCTTTATCGACTTTTAGCTAAAGTCAAAGTATAAAAAATTAAATATTCATATAGATATTAAATAAAATAATTAATTAATTTAATAAAATTATTTTTTAATATTTATTTTATAGGAAAAAGAAAATATTGATGCAGTTGCATCTGGAGCTATTCTCAGTGATTATCAACGTATTCGAGTAGAAAATGTGTTGGTTATTTATTATTATTATTATTAAATGTAATATAGGTAAATTTAATGTTAAGAAAAAAAAAATATTTGTTTTTTAATTAGAACAAGCAGATTAGGATTGGTATCATTGGCTTATTTATGGCGAAGAAATCAAGATGATTTATTAAAAGAAATGATTGCCTGTTCAATGAATGCTGTATTGATAAAAGTTGCATGTCAAGGTCTTGAACCAAAGCATCTTGGTAAATCTATAACAAATATGCAACCAACTCTCAAAAAACTGGTAAGTATATATTATTTATTTATCAATAATAATTAATCATTATTATTATTATTTTCATAATTTTAAAATATACCTATGTACTTATTTTAATCATGTAAACTAAATTTATTCAACAAGTTTATTTTTGGTGATGCATTTTATTATAAATTTAAAGATATTATATTTTAGAATGATTTATATGGAGTTCATATTTGTGGAGAAGGAGGTGAATATGAAACTTTTACTCTGGATTGTCCTTTATTTATCAAAAGCATTGTTGTGTAAGTATTAAAAATATTATTATTATTATTAAATAATTTAATTATTTAATTATTTTTAGTGATGAATATGAGAGTGTTATTTCATCAAGTGACAAAATTGCTCCAGTTGGATATATAAATTTTAAAAAAATACATTTACAAAATAAAAATGTAAGTACAATTCAAGTAAATCTATAATTTTCAATATTTGAATTATTAATTTATTTTATTTTATTTTATTTTTTTATGAAAAAAAAAAAAAAAAAAAAAAAAAGGAATATTTAGAAAATTTAACATTATTAGAGAGACTTAAAAATGTACCAATAAAAACACCTTATGATTATATTGCTGAAATTATTGGTCCAGAATTACAGGATGGTTGTAATTTATCAGACGATGATGAAAATAATGATAATAATTGTAATACAAATAGTTTAAAATCATCAATTTCAGGTTTAAATTATTATTTATTTATTTATTTTTTTAAATAAGTACATATAAGTACTTAGTTAATTTAATTATACATTTTTTTTTTATATTTATTTAATTTTTTTTTTTTTTTTTTTTTTCATTTAGGAAATTTTAATGTTTTAAATACAATTGAAATTGAAGATTATCCAGATGTGCCAGTATCAAATCGTAATAAAACTGGTTGGTATTGGTTTGGTGGAATTGTTGGAAAAAATATAGATTGTAAACTTGCTATGGAAGAAGCACTTGATAAATTAAGCAGTAGGTAAACTTTAAATTTTACTAATAAATAAATATTTAAAATTAATAAATATACTTTTATTAAATATTGATTAATAATTATTTATAGATCTTGTTGAAAATGAAGAAATTGAAATGGAAAATATTGTTAGTGTAACATTGTATATTAAAGACATGTCAAAATATTCAATAATTAATCAAGTTTATCAATCAAAATTTTTACAAAAAAATCCTCCAGTTAGAGTTTGTATTGAATGTCCATTAAATAATGTTTATGTTATTTTGGATGCTTTGGCTTATAAAGAAATTGATAAAATAAATGAAGAAAAAATACTTAAAAGACATACAATGCATGTACAAAGTATAAGTCATTGGTCACCAGCAAATATTGGTCCTTATTCACAAGCAGTTAGGGTAAAATTATAATTATTAAATTATTATTTTGATAAATTTTATAAAAAAATTAATAAAAAAAATAAATAAATAAATAGGTTGGCCACATAATTGCAGTGGCTGGACAAATACCAATGGTACCTGGAAATTTAAATCTTCTTGATTTAAATATTAAAAAACAATGTCGTCTTTCATTACGACATATTAATCGTATTGTCAATGCAATGGATTCTTCAACTCAATTGAGAGATATTGTTCAAGGAATTTGTTTTCTTACACATCCAAATTTTATACCAGAAGCCAGAAAAGAATGGGAAAAACGTACAAATAATGCTATTGTTGATTATATTGTTGTACCTAGTCTTCCACGTGGTGCACAAGTTGAATGGTGTGTTTGGGCACATCGTGACAACAATAGATTTGAGTGTTGGTTTTTATTTAATATAATATATATTCATAAATAATATATAAAAATTATTTATTTATTTTTTTTTTTACAGATGAAGAAACTGGTAAATGTGTCAGTAATTTTAAAGTTGCAATAAGAAGAAGATGGAATTATGAAAATGATGTATCAGCAGTTGTATGCTATTTGTCAACAGGTAAATAATATATAATAATAATAATAATAATAATTAATAAATAAATTATGTATTTATATTTTATGATAATTTTAAGGATCATCAACTTCAACTGGTAATTTAACAGCAAATGAATCATCATCGTCATCATCATCATCATCATCATCATCATTAACATCATTAGAAATAACTGATGAAGGTTTACATGAGGCATTTGAATATTTACTTGGTAAATTAACTAAACAATCAAAAACTCAAAATCCAACTTGTTGTTTGAGAATTTTTTACAAAGTTGGAAGTACACCAGGTCCCAATATGATCCAAAGAGTTGTTGATAATTTTACAAACAAAAATCTTGTTACAACAATTGTACCAACTACTCATTTACATAATTTTAGTACATTTTTGTCAGTATGTGGAATCAGACATGAATAGTAAATTGACAGATTTATTTATTTTTTTTTTTTATTTTTTTAAACAATTTGTTTTACCTCGAAAAAAAAATATATAAATAATTAAATACTGGTCAATTAATATTATTGTAAAATATTTATAATTTATATATTATATTTATTCTTTGGAAAAAAAAAAACAACAAAAAATAATTTTTATTTATTTTTATTTTCATCAAGAAGCTAATATAATGTCAATTTCAAATTATAATAATTGGTATGTGTAAACAAAAATAATGTAAAAATAACGAGAGAATTAAAATAAATAAATTTACATTTAGTACAAATTAAAAAATTACAAAATATTGCAAAAGTATATAACCATTTATTATTACATGTATGTGTAGGTATATATTTACTGAATACCTCTTTAGTGATTCTACGCTCCTAGTAGAAACCGACAATTTTTATTCCAATATAATTAAGGAAACATAAAAAAAAGTAAGTAAACATACCAATACAACAAGTACCTCTTTGGTGATTATATAATCCTAATAAAATGTGACAATTTTTTTGAAAAATTTTTACGTAAATATTTTTTATGAAAAACTGCTCATTCGTATCAGGATCAAATAATAATAAAGAAGGTATTCAGTAAGTATTTTTTTTTTTTCTCACTTTTATCATGATGATAACAATAATGTATCAATGTCATTTGTTTATTTATTTATTTATTTAATTTTAATACATATATAAATATATTATAACAAAATGAAAGTAGCCAAATAAAAAATATAAGATGATTTATGTAGGTCAATTTTTTTGACAGACAATATTAAATATAGGTATACATATACTGATAACACAAGTGATAAGTGATAATGATAATAATTAGTTATTAAACTAATATTTAAAAAAAAAAAAAAGACAATGCTTAATATACAAACAAATTGTTTTACTTTTTAATACTACTAAAAATATTCTTTAAAAAAATTAACTATCAATAAAAAAATGTCAAAATTTTAATAACAATTTGACAACTATTATTATTATTATTATTATTATTATTTTGTTGCTGTAAAGTAATAAATTAAATGTATTTGTTATGGAAAGAGGATAAACAATGATATAGCATTATTATTTATCGTTTATCAATTCTTGTAGTGTATTTTTTTTTTTTTTTTTTTTGTATATTTAAATAATATATAAGTATAAGTATACCTATAACTATTTAATTTAATATTATCCTTTGATGACTTTGGACGTGAAATTTTTAATTGCTTGACCACCACTACGATATTTTGGCAGGCACAAATCACACTGATATTTTTTCTTGTCGAATGTCATATCCTTGTTGTTCTCCACACAATCTGTAAAATTATAATTTATTATTAATATATTATTATTATTATTATTATTATTATTATTATTATTATTATTATTATGTATAGTATTAAATATAAATCATGCTTTTTTCAAGTTTTTTTTATAAATAAATAAAATATGTTGTTGATGTTGATGATTTCATTATGTTAATATTAATACCTAAGTGCAGATATTTGTCACATGCACTGCAGTGCACAAGAGTATCTTCCTGGTCGAGTTTTGAGACAGTATGACACCGACTGCAATGAGGACAATAACGACCCTTTCTCCAAAGCCTTTATTTTAATAATGCAATAAATTATTATTGTTATTGTTATTATATAGGTATAAATTTAGTGATACAAGCATGATAATAATTAGTTGTTATTTATTTAATTAATTAGTTAATATTATGTAGTATAGAGATACAACTGCAAATTGACTACTGCTTCTGCTGCAATTATTTTTATATACATATATACATAAAATAAATAATAAATACCTAATAATATATTTTGAATAAACTTACTTGGAACAAGGTACACACAAAGTTGAAACATAAATTCTGGTATTTTTTTCGCCTTTTTTATATTCATGTTGCCATTGAGCAACTCCATTTTTATCACCATTAATACCAGAAGCATCACGTGAACCACAACTACTACAAATTGCACATTCATTACAATGCCAACGACCCTGTGGTACTCTTCTTAATCCAACACAATATATATGATATCCTCTGTCACACATATCACAAAATAACATTTTTTCTTCATCAGCTGGATCATGACATTGTGCACATGTTTTACAATCAGTACATTGCCATGAATATGCTTTAATATGTGGTACCATATCAATTGTTAAATCAATACATGATGGATGAACATGACCATTGCATGTACCACATTGTACAAGTATTTCAGATTTACTTGTTTTATTTAAATGTTTTAAACATATTTTACATTTAAGATTATTATTATTATTATTATTGATATGATAATTATTGTGATTTTTATAATTTTTTTTTTGTTGATGATTTGTTAATTCTATATTATCAATTTCATCCATTGTTGATTGTGATTCTTCAGTATCATCTTGAGTATCTTGACTAGATGAACAACAACTTGAATTATCATTATCATCATCATCATCAGATGATGAATCACTATCAGTATCACTGTGTGATTCTTCATCTTGATCATTACAATCATTATCATCATTTTCATCAATATCATCGTCATCATCATCATCATTAACATCATTAACATCATTATCATCATCATCATCATCTTCATCTTCATCGTCGTCATCATCATCATCGTCATTATCATCAATATCATCTTTTTCATTATATTTTGATTTTTTTTTATTATGAAATTTATTTTTTCTATGATTTGGTCTCATTGGACCATAAATAACAGTATTTAATGGATAATAACGTAATTCAGATGATGTATATTCACGATAATAATCAGTATATTGTCCAGGTATAAGTGATACTGGATAATTACTACAATTATTATTATTATTATTATTATTATTATTATTATATTGTTGTATTTTCATTTGTTTTTTTCTAGGTACATGAATTGTAAATGTTTGTAAATCAAGACTACATTTTCTTGTTTCTTTTCTTTCTTTATTAAAATTAATATTCCATGATAATGCTGATTGTACAGCCATTTCAGCTAAATCAATACGATTTTTTTCAGCATTTGCAGCAGCAGTTAATTCTTTTTGTTTTTTTGAATGTTCTTTTATTTGTTTTTCACGCATATGTTTTCTATATTCTTCATAATGATCTGGAAAATCACTACACATTATATCAAGTACCTCTGAACTACCAACAGCAGTTAAACCCATATCACACATACTTTCACTAACTAAACTATTTTCACGTAAATAATTACGTTCTTCCATATCAACCATACGTCTTTTTAAATCTGGATATTTACGTTTAAATGATTTAACACCAAGATATTGTGATATTTGTTCTTGTATCATTGATGTATCACTTTTACAATCAAGTGGCCATTCATATTCAGCTATTTTATCAACAGTAAATGGTCCCTCATCTGGATCAAAATTTATTTCCATTCTACGATTTTTTACTTTAACTTTTTCTGATTCAGTTGTTGCTGTACTTAAAACACTACCCTGTGATTCATCATTTATTATTGTATCTCCACCTGAAATATTAATTAATTCATTAATTTATTAATTTATAAAACATTAATTTTTTTATTATATTAAAATATAACATGTCGCGACTAGACAAACTATTTTTAGATAATTTTATTTGGTTATTATTGTAGGAGGTAAAATAACATTTATATATATTTTATATTCTATATTCTATATATATATATATATATGCTAAAATATTACCATGAGTTGATATTTGTCTTGCTGGTGTTTGAGATCTAGAAAATGAATCTGAACTCATTCTAGTTTCTTCATCAATAACTTGTAGATTTAAACATGTATGATTATCATATTGTTTATTATTAATATTATTATTATTATTATTATTTGTATTTTTTGTTGTTGTTGGTGTAAGCCAATTTTTTCCAATAGATAAATCACTCTCACTATTATTATTATTATTATTGGCATTATTATTATTATTACTACTATTTTTTATAATTGTTTTTGTTTTATTATTATTATCAAATTTTGTATCATCGATAATTGAGATACCACCACCACTAGTATTAATATTAATATTAATATTAATATTATTTATATTTTCATTTTTTAATGTAGATGATGATTTTAATGGTTGTTTAAGTGCTTTGTATAGTTCTGATGAATTATTAATATTTACATCATCTGTTGTTGTTGTTGTTGTTGTAGCTGTTTGATTATCAATTATTGTTGAATTATCATTATTATCATCATCATTATTGTTATCATCATTTTCATCGTCGTTGTCATCATCATTATCATAATCAAATCTTGCCTTTTTATTTTGATAATAATTATTAACATCAGAACGATCTAATCTATCATTTTTTCTTTTACCTCTACCACGTCCACGACCACGACCACGTTTTGGTGGTGCATAACTTTTTTGACTACTTCGACATGTTCTTTTTGGTCTTTCATTGTCTTTTGAATTAACTGAATTACCATCATTTATTAATAATGGATCTTTTAAAATTTTTTTTTGTAATGGTTTTGGTGATTGTTGTTGATTTTGTGGTAAATCAATACGTCTTGGTCTACCACGTTTTCTAGGTACTTTAATAATAACTTCAGGCAAACCAATAGTTTCTGATGGTGATTCTGTTACTGTTGCTGAAAGTTGTGGTGGCGGTGGAGGTGGTGGTGGTGGTGGTAGTAGTTTTATTGATGATGGTGATGATGTAGATGCTGATTTTGGTGATGACAATTCATCAATTATCATAACATCTTGACTTGAATTTGAATTTTCATTAACAATTATCAATTCTGGACGTATCTGTTGTTGTTGTTGTTGTTGATTGTTTGTATCAATATTATCTGATGATGAAGATGATGATGATGATGAGGAGGATGATGATGATGAGGATGATGATGATGATGATGACGATGATGACAACAATAATGGTAATGGTGGTGATGATGATGATGATGATGATAATAATGATGATGACAATGAGCAATTTGATTTATTTTGTGTCAATATATTTTTTAATTTATCACCAATTGTTAAATTTGTTTGTTTATTAATAATATTAATTTGATTTTGACTTATTGAATCGATTGATGTTGATTTTTCATTTTTTTCTTTATTTATTATTGCTGCTGCTGTTGTTGTTGTTGTTGTTGTTGTTGTTTTTTGAGTTAATAATACTGGTATTGATTTTGATAAAGTATTATCATCAATTTTTGATTTTTTAATTTCAATTGGAGATAAAGTTATTTCTTTTCTTTTTGATGATGATGATTCATCAATTTTATTTATTTTTTCACTTGTTTCAATTATTTTTTCATTATTTAATAATAAATTATTATTATCAGTATCATTATTATTAATAATTGTTGGATGTCCAGTTGTTGATAATTTAATTTTCATACCAAGACCTTCAACAATTGTTCCACTAGGTGAACCTTGAGATGTTTCAACTTTTTTATCACGATAATTATGTGTTTCATGTATTATTGAAGCATCGCCACTTTTAGAAAGTTTAATTTTCATACCAAGAGGTGATTCAGTTCGTCGTTGTTCAATAATATTATGTTTATCTTTAATTTCATTTGATAATATATCAACAATACCAGTAGAAGTATTATTTATAATTGAAGAATTATTAATAACATCATTTGATGAAACAATTGATGCTCCACCTTTTTTTAAAAATTTAATTTTCATTCCTAATGATGGTGAATTTGTTCTTATTGGTATTTTTTCTTTTAAATCATCATCAATTTTATCATTTGATTGTGTTATTATTGATGCATCACCTGTTTTTAATAATTTAAATTTTATACCAATTGGTGATTCAGTTCTTTTTGGTGAATTAATAATAATGTTATTAATATTATTACATTGTTCTTGTATAATTGATGCATCACCAGATTTTGTTAATTTAATTTTCATACCAAGTGGTGAAAGTGATGATGATCCTTCAGTATGCCATTGTTGATTTGACATTATTTCTTTTTCATTAATAATATTTGTTGTTGTTGTTGTTGTTGTTGTTGTTGTATTATCATTATCATTATCATTATCATTATCAATATCATTATCAATATCATTATCATTATCTTTATCAACATTATTATTTGGTATTATTAATGGATGACCACTTTTTGATAATTTTAATTTAATTTTACCTAATTTTTGACTTGGACTATCAGGATCTAGATTTGGTGAATGAATTTTTGGACTTTTTGGTGATTTTTGATCAGTACAGTCAGTTATTGCTGATTTAGCAATTTTTAATATTATTCTTGGTGATCCAATATTATCAAAATCATATTTATCTGTTGTATCTTTTTTTTGTGAATTTTCAGTTGATTCAAGAACTGTTGTTGTTGTTGTTGTTGTTGTTGATGATGATGATGATGATGATGATGGAGATGAAGATTTTTGAATTAATAAATTTGTTTTTGGTATTGTTGGTGTCATTTCACAAATTAATTTTGATTCATTTATAGGAATATCAATTTTAGGTGGAATTTTTAAACGTTCTTCAAGTATTGATGTTTTTGGAAAATTAGTTGATTTTTTTGATGTTAAAATAACATTTATATTTTTTTCTTCATCTTGAATTTTATCATTTGTATTATTTATTAATAATTTTTTAACTTTATTTTCATTTTCAAGTTTAGCTGCTTCATTTATTATTTCTGCTTCAGATATTGCAATTGAATTTTCAATTTCTATATTTTCTGAATTATTTAATGATTCATTAACATCAATAATATTAACATTTGTAATTTTATTATTATCATTATCATTTTTTATTTTATTTTTATTTTCACTATCATCATTATTAATTTTTAATGGTAAATTAATTTGTGATTCAATATTATGGTTTTCAACTGATTCACGAAGAAATTTAACTGCTGATTCAAGTTCAGATTCAATTTCACAGTTTGGTTGTAATTCTTCAATACCATGACCAACATCACCAAGTGGATCTTTTAAAAGTTCATCAGAAATATCCATTTTTTCTTCATCTGGAACAGCAAAAGAAACTTCAAATTCTTGTGTCAATAAATTACTATTTTCTTGTTCCTCTTCTTCATCTTCTTCTTCTATTATTACTACTCCCTCTTCTTTTTCATCATTTTCATTTGTATTTTCATTTTCTGCTTCTTTTTGAATATTAGTCTCATCAATTATAATTTGTTGTTTAATTTTTTGTACTTTATCATCACTATCATCATCTTTATTTATTGATAATAAATTATTACATTGAATTGTAGTATTTTTTTCTTTATATTCAGATACGTTAATAATATTATTGTCAATTTTTTTTATTAAATTAGATGGATCAGTAATATTATTTTTTTCATTATTTTTCAAAACCAAAGCTGTTTTATCAACACTTGTTATAATATTTAAATCAAGCAAACCTTCCAATGGATTTGACTGTTGATCAGCAGTAATATTTTCCAATGCTTTTTCTAATATTTTTTTAGATCCTGATGCTAATTTTTTTTCAACATCATCATCATCATCATTATTATTGTAATTAATAAGATCATTTTGAGTTGATGTTAATGAATCATCATTTGTTTCAAGCATAACTGATATATTATCTGTAACATTGTTATTTTGTTGATTTAAAATTGAATTTAAATCATTTTGAACAGTATTTAATATTCTATCCATCAATTCTTGTGTTCCTTGAGAATTATTATCACCAAATATTTCAGAATATTGTTCGTGATTTGTTAATGATGATTCATCATCATCATCATCATCATGTTTATTATTATTAATTGTTTCTTCAATATTAACAATATTTGTTTGTGATTTATCATCAATTTCAGCAGATATTTCTTCAGTTGTTAAATCAGCCATTTCTGATGAAGCTTCAAGATCAGATGATTGTTCTGAATGTATATTTAGTGATGATGGATAATTAATTTCAACTTGAATATTATTAGAATCATCAATATCTTGAATAAATTTTATTGAATTATCTGAATTTTTAATAATACTATTTTCATTATTATCAACATGTGAAATATCTAAATTTGAATCATCAATATTTTTTGTTTTATTATCATCTTCAACAACAGTTGGTGATTTTAAAATTTCATTAATTTTTTGTATATTTTGTTTTTCTAAAATAACATCAGTTGTTGTTATAATATCATCAACTTTTAAAGAAAATGATGATTCTTCAATAATATCTAGACTTTCTAAAATATTATCAACTTTATTATCACTATCAATATTCATAATTTCTTGATTTATTATTTGTTTTTTAGATACATCATTATTATCATCATTAACATTGTGTAATAATTTTTCTTCAATTTCATCCATAATTTCATCAACTGTTTTTTCATCATCATTACTATCATGTTGGGAAGTTGATTCAATAGTTTCAATTATTTCTAAAGATTCTTCTGTTATCATTGTCATTATTGTATCATTTTCAATTTTATTATTATCATTTAATGTATCAACAATAATCAATGATTTGTCTTTATTAATAATATCAATTGATGCAGATAATGATGTAGATGGAATAGAATTAACAGTTTGATTATTTTGTTTATCTACCAAGGGTTTACATGAAAATATTACTTTTGGTTCTTTACCAATATGTAATTCATCTGGATCAGTACTTAATGAATCTTCAGATATATATGCTTCACCAATCAATGAAAGGCTATTATTTAAACTTGTTGAATCATCTTTTTCAATTTTTTGTTTTTTTAATTTACAAAAATCTGTAAAAATATTAATATTAATTAATAACAGGTTTTTTTAAGTATACCAATATAAAATTAAATTAATATAATAATTACTACTCTACCTTGATTAATATTTTCAGTTGTTGTTTTATCATCATGTTGTTGTGATTGAATTGTTAATGGTGATTTTTTAGATGGAGTTGTGTCACCAATAATTTCTGAAAGTGCTGCAATTTCAGATTCTAAAGTTGATTCTTCAACTTGCTCAGTTTGTACACCAATAATATCATTAATATCCATAATGCTAAGTGATTGTGAATCATAAGTTTTATTTTCACCATCACCATCACCATCACCATCATCATCATCATCATCATTGCAATGATGATAAGATCTGTATTGTTCTGGTGATTTTTCTTTTTTTATCATTTTATCATTATTTTCATTATTTTTACAATTTCCACTAGCACCATCATTACCATTACCATTATCACCATCGCCACCACTATTTTTATTATCATTCTCTTTTGAGCTAAATGAGCCCATCTCGGAGGTCACAGACATTGTTTTTTTTTTTTAAACAAATATATTGTATACCTATACTAAATAAAACAATATACTTATAGATATATAGAAAAACTGACTATACTTATAGGTATATATTAATTATTATTTTACATAATAAAACTGTCATAATAATATCAAATAATAATTTTTATTTAATCTATTATTATTATTATTATTACTATTATTTTACATTGTTTATTAATTTTTTATAATAGGTAAATTTAAAACAACACCAATAATCAGTAAATAATAACCAATAGTTTTTTTTTACATGCCCATACTTGTAGGTTGTAAATATTCAAATTAATCAATATATTATATAGTTTATAATATAAAACATTATTATTTATTAATTTATTTATATAGGTATATTTTTATAATGACAAATTTGTATTGTTTATGTCTAATGTTGAGAGAGAGAATAAGTTTTTTTTTTCTTTTTTTTTTTTTATAATATGAAGGTCTACATGACCTCCAATTAAAATTTTGCACTGACGCCACCATACATACATGTGTATGTAAATACATATCTATGCATATTTACAAAGCACCATGGAGTTTAACAAGGAGGGTAATCTGTGACGTCACACAATGTATTAGGATAGGGAGCTGTTGAGGATGACGGAATGGAGCAATTTAGTAACATTATCGGCCACTGACGGCGCTAGTCTTGGTAGGTACCGAAGTCAAAATCACATGTTTTTTTGTTTACTACTTATTTTTGAGTCAAGATAATTATTTATGAGTAAACAAATAGCTAAAAAAAAAGATGGACTCAAAAAACGACAATTTATTAAACAATTTCTGCTGGATAAAATATCTTTTTTGCTGCATCTATTTTCTTCGCTATTTTTTCTCTAAATTTTGAATAAATAAAAGTATGTGAATTATTTTTAAATAGGCAAATAGCTAAAGAATGAGATTGACCCAAAAAAAAAATAATTTATTAAATACTTATTGCTGGGTAAAATATTAAAAAGAAAAAATAGGGTGCAATTATTTATTTAAAAAATAAAAAATAAATATACCTCAGAAAATAGATGTACTTAAAAAAATATTTTACTCAGCAATAATTATTTAATAAATTGTCTTTTTTTGAGTTAATCTCATTCCGTATAGCTAATTGCTTTTTAAAAATAATTTTCAGGCATTCATTAATTAGATGCATCCATAGACAAATTTACACAAAAAAATACTTTAACTGAGCCACACAATAATAATAACATATGACCTTGACTTCGGTACCTACCAAGACTAGCGCCATCAGTGGCCGATAATGTTACTAAATTGCTCCATTCCGTCATCCTCAGTAAATTTCGAGAGATTATCCTCCTTGTAAAACTCCATGCAAAGCACTTAGATACACACACACACACACACACACACACACACACACACACACACACACACACACACACACACACACACACACACACAGAACAGAGAGAGAGAAAGAGGCATAGAGGTGTATAACACTCCTTATACACCTCCATGGTAAAACTACACACCTCCATGACTCCATGATTATAACCAATGTATTGGGAAACGCACTGTGGGCGCGGCCAAGCGCTAAACGCAGGTGGCAAAATAAGAAACTAATTACATGCAGTCAAGTATATGCCATTTGTATAGAATTTTATTGTTTATTATAAAAATGTTATTAACTATTGAGTATATACTGTCATGGGCACGAAAAACGAATTCCTCACGAAATTTCCTTGAAGAAAATCGTATTATATATGTGGATCATATTCAAGTATCGGTGTAAAAATTGATTCAAGTGATGAGTATCATGTGTTTTCCACTTGTATACAACCATCTCATCCAAAGGATTAGCTAAAAAAAAAGATGTAACATAGGAAAAGACAAATTATTCTTTATTTTTCAAATAAATAAATCATTTTTTAATAAAAAAATAGCTAAAGGAAAAGTCGTAGCATAGAAAAAGACAAATTATTTTTAATTTTTTAAATAAATAAATCATTTTTTAATTAACAAATAGCTAAAGGAAAAGACGTAGCATAGAGAAAAACAATTTATTTTTTATTTTTCAAATAAATATATTATTTTTAAAAAAACAAATAGCTAAAGAAAAAGATGTAACATAGGAAAAGACAATTTATTCTTTATTTTTTTCAAATAAATAAGTCAGTTTTTAATAAACAAATAGCTAAAGGTAAAGTCGTAGCATAGAAAAAGACAAATTATTTTTTTATTTTTAAATTAAATAAATTATTTTTTAATAAACAAATAGTTAAAGGAAAAGACAAGTACAATTAAGACAATTTTGGGGAAAATTTTTGCAACAGACATTTTAAACAATTTGTAAAAATATTATTTATTTATTAATTTAGCATATATACTGTGTATACCACATACGAATGACTGCATGAAATAGTTTCCAGAAATTTACCACCAGACGTCAGGGCGAATTGTGCGTTTCCCAATACTATACACACCTCCATGATATATACATAGAAAAGTATTGAATAATAATAATAATAATATATACCTACTTAAAATAATAATTGTCTTTTTTTTTTTTTTTTTCATTTTAATAAAATAATACAAGAATACACTTGAAATTAATAATAATAGTAGTAGGTATTTAAAAATAAAAAAAAAATATACCTATACCTATAAAATTGTTAGTTAATATCTTGGAATATTGATAAATCTGAATTTTCATTGTTTGATATTATTCGAAGATTTTTTTCATTAGCCAAATGTAAAAGTGATACAAAAGCAAGAGGAAATGTTAATTCACTGGCATCATTTTTATTCAATTTATTTGGCAATTGAACAAAAACATCACTAAATTGTTTAATGTCTTTAACAATATTTTCATTAGCAACTGTTATATCAGCACTACCATCACCAATTTGTAAATTTTCTTTTTCTCCATCATCTTTTGTATCCAAACTTTTCCAAATTGTTTTTTTTAAATTTCTCATATCTAATTTTTTAGCTCTTTGTGAAAATGGTATATATATTTTTTCAGTTAATTTTGGTGCCTCAACAAGATTACCACCAACAAATGCATCTTGTGAAAATCCAACATCAACATTATTATCATTATTATTATCATTTTGTGTCAAATCTTGATTAATTTGTTGATTGTCATCATCATTATTATTATTATTATTATTATTATTGTTATTATTATTATTATTATCATCATCATCAATCATCATATTATCATTTTCAATATTATTATTATCATCATCATCATCATCATCATCATCATCATCATCATTATTATTATTATTGTTGTCATTATTATTAAATATAACTTCTTGTGATTCATTTAATATATTATAATTATTTGTATTATTATCATCATGTGTTTTATTAATACGTAAAAATTGTTCATCTCGATGATTGAATTTTAATGTTTTTAGTGTGTCATAAAAATCACCAACAACAAAAATAAGTTTTTCTTTTTTCCAACTAATTTTTTTATTTTTAGTTATAACAAAATTTTTTTCAACATTATAACATGATGAATTTGAATATTCAATAATAAATTCTTTTTTTTTTCTAGCACCATCTTGACGACATTGACCAATTATACGACTTGCTGATTGACGATTTATTGGATTTTTAACAGTCCATGTTGATGGTCCAGCTTGTAATATATTAACAGTATCACGTATATATGTATATTCAAGCTGTTCTGATGTTTTTTTAGCAACAACATTTAAAACTTTTTCAAAATCAATAATTTTTTCAGATACACGATCAACTTGTTGAAATTGTGCTTCAACATGATTTTCTTCATCATCATCGTAATTTATATTAAAATAATTATTAGTATTTGTATTTGTATTAGAATAAACATCAATATTATTATTTTTATTATTTTCATCTGTTTTTTCTTCAGATTCAACAACTGGTAAACTAGCATTAATATTAAATGGTAATGATTCATTTAAATTATCCATTATTTCTTGTGATGATGTTATAGATTCATTGTCATTTGGATCCCAATTTAAAAATGAAAAATTTTCAAACATTAACATCATATTTTGTGATCCATTTTGTATTAATACAGGCCATGAAATATTTACTGAATCATCATCATCATCATCATTATTATCATTGTTAGTGGTTTTTTTATCAATTATTATTTCTTGATCAAAATAAACATCTTTATATGGATGAAGATTTAAATTTTCATTACAATGTTTTGGTAACATAACTTGATAAAGCATATCAGTTGTTTGACAATCAGCATCACCAAACATTGGTGGTTCTAAACTTATTTTATCAATTTTTGTTTGTAAATTATCAATTGTTATTAATATTTTTTGTGATGTTTTTTTTTTCTTTTTAATACGTTCATCAGATTGACTATTAATAATTTGATTATTATTAATATTTTCATGATTATTATTATCAATATTACTATTTTTATTATCATTATCATTATTGTTGTTATTATTATGATCATCTTTATCAAGATGACCAACCATTTTCATTGCATCTTGATGTAAGGAATCAACACGTAAACCATATATTTTAGCACTAACATCAAGTGTTGTACTTGCTATTTGAAGATTTGATAGGCCTTCATCACGATTTTTAACCATATATTCCATAAAATCAATCATACTTAAACTAAATGCATTTTTAATATTTATTTTATTTTGTGTATTTAATTTAATGCATTCAGCAATACCATCTCTTATTTGTGGTACAGTCATACGAGTTATACCAGATAAACCAAGTGATCTACGACTTCCTGCACGTTCAGTATTATCATCATTAACAATTGTTTCAATTGGTGCTGGTGTTGAACGTTGAGCAATTATTGAACGACGACGAAGTGGACTTGATTCTAACAGTGTTGAATTTTCCATTAAAAGAGCATGACCCAAGCTTTTTCTATGATGATCCATTTTTTATTTTTTTTATATTTTCAAACTATCAAACAATTAAAAAAAAAAAATACACACAAATTAATATACCTAATAACATCATCTAAATCTGTGTTGTAGATTTAAATACATACTTATTTTTATTGATTATTTTGAATATAAGTTTATACCTTTTTTTTATTGGTTATGTTGTTGTTGTTGTTTTTTTTTTTTTTTTCTTCTTAACTATTTGTAATTGTTGAATAATTGTCTGTTATTTTTTCTAAATCATTTTTTAACAAACAAAATAAATTATACGTATTTTCAAGATGAACAAGAATTTTTTTTAATATTTCCAGTTGCTTTTGTTCATTTGGATTATTAATTTGTTCTATATCACTTTCCTAATAAACAAATAGCCATATTATTAATTATAAACAATAATACCTATTTAAAAAAATTAGTTGATGTACCTATGCATTTACATACCTGATTTTCCATTAATTAAATTATAAATACACATATATTTAATAATAAAAAATAAGTACATATATGTAAGATATATTTTATTGTCTTTCAATAAATGAGCGTCTATGTAGTTTTTATATATATTTTTTTTTTTTTCTCAACCGTCAACAACAACTCAACACACACATTCTACATATTACATACATACATATGCATATAGCTATAATAATAATAATAACAATAATAATAATAATAAATAATCTGATTGGCTATAGAGAAACAAGATGGCGACATTCATTTCAAATTTAACAAAATTAAATAAGTAAATAACAAAAAAATATTTATTAAAAATTTTATTCGCAATTTAATTCAACAGAATATTATTATTTATTAATAAATTAATAAATTTAATTATTTTGATTATTTGATTATTTGATTTTTTTTGAAATATTTTTAGTATTTCTTTTAACAGATTTAACCAAAGCTTCAAGATCATTATTCATTTTTTCTTGTTTTGATATTTTAACTGTCGGCAACTCCTGAAATAAATAAATAATTAAATTAAATTAAATTAAATTAAATTAAATTAATAAATTACCGATGTTAAATTTCCTTCTGCTCGTCGTTTAAGTTTTTCTTGAATTAATTTTTCAGTACCCTTTGTTTTTCTATAATGAGGATCAGTAGGATCAATATTAAAATGATGAGAATGATAAAGTGCTGAAAATCTTGGATCAGTAACATCAACCTCAAAATTATCTTCATCAATTTCTGTTTTTTTATCTTTTTTCTTTTTAATCATACGTTTTTTCTTTGATTTAGTCATTGATTCATTTTCTTCAATTTTTTTCATATCAAAATGATGTTTATCAAGTTTATCATCTTTGTTAAGAAGTAACAGTTCAAGCTCAGCTTTTTCTCTAGATTTTTTATCATCATCTTCATCATCATCATCATCATTTTTACTATTATTATTATTATTATCATCATCATCATTAGATTTAAATTTGTTGTTAATTTTTTGTTTTTTATTATTTTTCATTTCTTCAGCAAAATACGGATCATTCATTTCAATATCTGAAGGTATTGAATCATCATCATCATCAGCATCATCATTATTATTATTATTTTTTTGTTCTTTCAGTTGTTTTTTTTCTTGTCTCTTTAATTTTTTTTTTTCTTTAATTTGTTCAGTTTTTTGTTGAAATACTGAAAGCTTTGATAATTCTTTTTGTTTTAGTTGATCTTTTAATGTTTTATCAGCTTTTTCTTTAACTCCAAGACTCCAATTAAATTCAAGTCCAATATCTTTTTTTTTTTTTTCTTCATCTTTTTCTTTAATTGATTGTAATAACGATTTATATTTATCAAATGAATTTTTTTTATTATTTGAATCAATATTATTTTTAATTTTTTCATTTTCATTTTCATTATCTGTAATATAATTAATTTAATTTAATTTTAATAAATAAATGAATAAATAAATAAATAAATAATTTACCTTTATTGTCATCATCATCATTATCATCATCATCATCATCATCATCATCACTGGTTCCAGATGCTAAATAAGCATTAATATCACGTTCATCAATTTCATCAATTTTACCAGAATTAATTTTTTCAGTTATTTCATTTCTTTCTGGTTTAGTTTCATCCCATGTTAAATTAACTTTAACTTGTTGTAATGCTGTTGTTGTAAATAATCTTGGCATATATTTTGTTGGATCTGGTAATTTATCACAAGTTTCTTTTGGTTGATGATCAAATTCCATATCATCTGGTATAAAACGTAAATCAAGTTTAGTTGATGTTGATTCATATTCAATACCATCACATTCAGTATATATTTTATTAGCTGTTTCTGGTGAATCGAATTTAATAACAGCATAATAATATTTTAATCTATTTAATTGATATTGACGCATTTTTTCCATAGTATAAGCTGATCCTTCTTCATTTTGACTGTCATTATCACTATCATTATTAATACTATTATCGTCATCATTATCATCATCATCATCATCATTATTATTATTATTATCATTATCATTATTATTATTTTTTTTTTTTGAATCAACAAGTTCAATTGGTCCTTTAATATCTTCTTCTTCAAGACGTTTTAATCCATATTCAGATGGATATATATTAACTGAATGAACAAATCCACCAGCTTGTAAAAATGAATTAAATAATACCATTAAATCAACTGCTCTTATTCTATCCCAATCCATGTTACAAGCAGCTAATCTTGATGTTATTGTTTCAGTTGTATCAGCTTCTTTATCTAATTCACCCCATTTATGTTCAATTTCTTCATCATAATCATTGTCATCATCACTATGGGCATGTGTTGTTTTCACATCATCATCATCATCTGATGATGATTCATCAGATGAACTGTCAGTGAATAATTGTTTTTCACCTCGAGCATAATCAGATTCTAGATCTTGAAGTTTTTTTTTAATATTATTATCAATTTTACCATCTATTTTTTTATTTAATTTTAAATGTTGTTTATTTTGAATTAAATTTTGTTTAATATTTTTATTTGTTTTATTTGATTCATCATCACCAGATTTATCATCATCATCATCATCATCATTAGATTCATTTGAGTAATGATAAAATTTTTCCATTCCCTCAAATAAAATTGGATTATTAACTGCTCCTCGTTTATCCACTGTTGAATTAACTTTAAATTTTTTATCAGTAAATACTGATTTAAATCTTTCATCAATTTCAATTTTTTTTTCTTTTTTTGTAATTGGCTTGAATTTCGGATCTCTTGAGAGACCCGAAAAACGAGGATCTTTCAGCATATCACCCATTATTAATTTAATAAACCTTTATTTAAATATTATTATAAAAAATAAAAAAATTAATTAAATATATTTTTTTATAAATTAAGAGGTTATAATTATAAAAACATTAACTTACCCTCTTGTTTTAACAAATTGGTATAGCTACTTGTTAGAAAAAAAAAAAAAAAATGTTTGTTTTATTAATTATAAAGTAGATAGTTAGTTTAATTATTATTTTAACAAATTTAAAATGTATCATAAAAATTAATTAAAAATTTACTTTGAAAATTTTCTCTACATGTGTAAATATAAAACATGTGGTGTGTGTTGAATGGTGATGACTGATGATATTCTCTCTTTCTTTTTTAAAACCTTTTTTTTTACCAGCTGTAGATAACCATGGTTCCAAGCAGTTCCAAGTTACCGCAACTTCTGAAGAATAAATTAACAAAATAGGTATTTAAAAAAACAACAATTAATATAATGTGAAACATAAAAAATTTATACATGTAGATATATTTATTATCATTAAATATACAGGACAATACAGGGAAAAAAAAAAAGAGAAAAGGAATCTGAATAATAATAATAATATATAACAACAATTGTTAACAGCAATTGTTGCCTATTAAAAGTGTGTGAGTGTGGATGTATATGAGCTAACACATACATAGATAAACTTGGTTTGCTTATATAAATAAAAGCAAGAAGCAACATATACCTATACATGTACGTATACATTTATAATTAAAAAATTAATTGATTTTGTAAAGTTTTTTTTTTTTCAAACATTTAAAAATGAAAATATAAAATTTCATTTCATTTGCACTTGTCAGTCGAGTTGATGACAATTGACAACGTATAACTATATATATATATTTACACATACACACATACATATATTATTTAATATTTATATTTATTTATTTATTTACTGGACTCATCTGGACATCACATTACGAATTTACGATCACATAAATATAGGTGTAGGATCCTAAATATTATTACAACATAAATAACATACTTTGCTTGTACATATACGTATTATAAATAAATAAATAGTGACATCGTAATTATTAATAAATATTATAATATATCTACTTGGATATAAACAGATAAATTAACATATACTTAAAACATTTTTTTTTTTTTTATAATAAGCAGTGGTTAATTTAAAAACCTTGATGATCATACAGCAATAATAATAAAAATATTAAATAAATAATTAATTAAATAAAAATAAAATAATCATCAAGAAGATACATTATTATTGATACGTATTATAATTGGAAATAACATGGCGTCTTTTGATAATAATTGCAACAAAAATAACAATAATAATAATAATTGTAAAATATTGGGATACCGAATATACAAATGTTCAAGTTATTCACCAACTTATGTACCAGAGTAAGTATTTATTTTCATACACTTGAATAATAATAATAATAATAATAATAATATATTATTTTAAAATTTAAAATAGAAATATTTTAGTTGATAAACCATTGGATCAGTCATCACGTTGGTCTTCAGAAAATGATAATCATCCACAGGTAATTATTAATCATATAATAATAATAATAATATAATGCATTGTTTCCTATTGATTGATTGATTTATTTATTTATTTACAGTATATTGTATTGAAACTTGATCAATCATCAATAGTTAAATCAATAACATTTGGTAAATTTGAAAAAACTCATGTATGTAATATGAAAAAATTTAAAATATATGGTGCTATTGAATATGACAAATGGACAGAATTATTAAATGGTGGATTAAAAAATGATTCAATATCAGAAACATTTGAACTAAAACATACAATTAGTAGTTGTGATAATATTTATTATCCAATTCGTTATATTAAAATAATGCCACTTGAATCATGGGGTCCAAGTTTTAATTTTTCAATATGGTTTGTATGTTTAAATGGTATTGATGATACAAAATATATTAATTATTATAATAATAAAGTTAATGAATATTTAAATAATGAAATAATAAGATTATGTATGAAACATTTTCGTCGATTAAAAAAAATTAATATATTTAATTCATTATCATCATTATCATCATTGGAAGATGATAATTTTTCTTTATTATATGATATATTAGTTAATAATGGTAATTATAAAGAAGCTGAATTATTTATAACAAATTTAATAAATAATGGTTTATTAAATGAATATATTAATAATCAACCATACAAAGCAATATGGAATAAAATAATAAATAATGAACCAAAACCAGGTAAACGTGGTGGTCATCAAATGGTATTAGATTTAAATAATGAAATATTATATTTATTTGGTGGATGGGATGGATGTAAAGATTTAGCTGATTTATGGTCATATAATATTAAATTAAATAAATGGACATTAATTTGTAATAATACTGAATTACAAGGTGGTCCAAATGCAAGAAG
The DNA here is from genome assembly GCA_011426435.1 of Lysiphlebus fabarum. NCBI lineage: Eukaryota > Metazoa > Arthropoda > Insecta > Hymenoptera > Braconidae > Lysiphlebus > Lysiphlebus fabarum. The sequence continues at coordinate 161,758 of WSYQ01000256.1, read as the reverse complement.
TTGTCATAAAATGACATTTGATCAAGATAGAAAACAATTATTTATTATTGGTAAATATCTTGATACACAATATCGTACAATTGATAATTTAAAATGTGATTTTTATGTATATGATATTGAAAAAAATATATGGACATTAATATCTGATGATACATATGCTGTTGGTGGACCACCTTTAATATTTGATCATCAAATATGTATTGATCATGATAAAAGAATGATTTATGTATTTGGTGGTAGAATATTACTATCATCGTCATCATCGTCATCATCAATATCATCAATATCATCAACATTAACATCAACATCAACAACAACAACAACAACAACAACAAGTACATCTACATCATCATCACCACCACCATCATCATCATCATCATCATCAAATGTTAACAACAACAACAACAACAACAACAATATTAATGGTGCTTCTTGTAGTGTATCATCATTATCATCAACAACAGAACTCATGTTTTCTGGTTTATATTCATATCATATACCAACAAGTACCTGGAAATTATTAGTATCAGATACAAATAAAAAAAATTCTTCATTACGTGCACGTGTTGGTCATTCAATGTTATTTAATCCAATTGATAGAAAATTATATATATCACCTGGTCAAAGATGTAAAGAATATTTAAATGATTATTTTACATATCATGTTGATACAAATGAAATTCAACGTATTTATCTTGCTGATTTTGCAATTGGTTGTAATAATAATAATAATAATAATAATAATAATAATAATAATAATAATAATAATAATAATACAATTAAAATTAATTATGATCAAAGATTTAGTAAAGATGAATTTAATAAAAATATTAGTCCAGGTGCTGGTTATACACAAAGAGCAACAATTGATCCAGTACTTGGTGAAATATATGTATTATCTGGTCCTGGTAAAGATAAAGATAAACGTGATGAAAATGTACAAAATTCATTTTGGATTTATAATATTAAAAATAGTAATTGGAGTTGTATTTATCGTAATGAAAATACTGGTGAAAAATATTGGAATAAAATGAAAGATATTGAACCATGTCCAAGATTTGCTCATCAATTAGTTTATGACAAATATAAAAAAATTCATTATTTATTTGGTGGTAATCCTGGACGTTCATCATCACCAAAATTACGTTTAGATGATTTTTGGTCATTAAAATTATGTCGTCCAACTCATAATGAATTATTAAATAATTTTAAATGGATTATTAGAAAATATAAATTTAAAGAAATTGCTATGAAAAATAGTATTGAAGCACTTGAATATTTACAAAATGATGTTTATGAAATTATTGATCATAATGATGTAAAACAAACAAAAGAATTTCAACTTTTAACATCAATATTATTTAAATCACGTACGTCATCAATCAATAATGATAATAATATTGATACTCATGATGTTGATGAAATACACAATAGAAGGGTTCAACTTTATGATAAAATATCAGAATTTTTTCCAGAGTCCATGACCCAGCCTCGTGCTAATCTGACTGACCTTTTACTTTTATGATTAAATTGATTTATTAATTAATTATTTTTTTTTTTTCCTCATTATAATTAATCATATATATTTTTATTTTTAATATATGATGAAGATGATGATGATGGTGATGGAAAGACTAGAAATAATTTAGAAAATATTTAGACAAAAATTTGAGCTCTAGAAAAAAAAAAAAAAAAAAAAATGATGACTATAGTCTCTTTAGGATTGTTTAAGTTTTTATACATATATACCTATATTAAATATGGTGTTGTGGTTTTATTTTATTATTATCCAAAGATACAGTGTGTGATAGTGTCTACTATTTATTTATTTATTTATTTATTTTTATTTTTATTTTTTATGTAAATACATGAGTATAATATTATTATTTTGTTATTCATCTGTAATATAAATATAACAATTATTAATTATTATTATTATCATTATTATTACTATTGTAATTTTTTTTTTTTTAAATAATCAACTGTTAAGTGTTATTTTTTATTATAGTGAAATTGTTGTATTTAATTAAAAAAAAAAAAAAAAAAAATAGATAAATTGATTATAATATTTATTTAAATAATAATAATGCTTCCGGTTATTTTTAATTACAATTGTAGTCAATATTTGCAATTTCATGTACATAATCAAATAAATAAATAAATAAATTTATACTTGCAATATTATATATATATGATATATATTATATTAATTATTATATTGTTTATAAATATTAAATTTTTGTGTTTTAAATAATGGCGCCAAAAAAATTAAAAAAAAAAAATGGCGCATATATGAGTGCACGTGAGAGAGAGAGAGAGAGGCGCGTTCAGGCGTGTGTATGTGTGTGTGTTTTTTCTCTCTTTTTTTATTTTTGTTCCCATATGATGATGATAATGACTGATGTTGATGTATGACACCAAAAATAACAAAAAAAAATTTAAAAAAAAATATACTTATCTATACATTAAATGGTTAATTATATACATATAAAAATAAAAAATATTCAAGTAAGTAAATAAATTGAATATACCTATAGGCAAATATAGGCAAATATAGGTACATACATTATAACATCTATCATCATATGATAAAATGTCAATAACAGCACTTGATAAAAATACTGCAAGACAATTAACAACAAGTCAAATAATAAATTCTGTATATAGTGTTGTTAAAGAACTTGTAGAAAATTCATTGGATGCTGATGCAAATAGTATTGAAGTAAATATATTTGATGATGGTACTAGTTTAATTGAAGTTAAAGATAATGGAAATGGTATTACAAAAACAGATGCAGCATATATGGCATTATCATGTTATACATCAAAATTAAAAAATTATGATGATTTAAATGTATTAAAATATTATGGTTTTCGTGGTGAGGCATTAAATGCAATGTGTAATGTATCAACAGTTAAAATAATAACAAGAACTCAATATGATGATGTTGGACGTTGTTATACTATGAATTTTAATGGTAATATACAAAAAGGTGAAATGTGTTGTCGTACTATTGGTACAACTGTACAAATTCATACATTATTTAAAAATATACCAGTTAGAAGACAAATTATTAAAAATAAAAAAAATTCAATACAAAATTTAAAGCTAATTGAAATATTATTAAAAGATTATTCAATATGTCATCCACAATTAAGAATAATATTTAAAATTGATAATTCAATAATATTTAATAAAACACCATGTCAAACAATAAATGATTTTTTAATTAATATTTATGGAAAAAATATGATGTCAAATTATGAATTTATTGAATATTTACAAAATAATAATAATAATAATAATAATAAATATAAAATTAATTTAATTATACCAAAAAATAATTTTCATGATATATTACCATTTTGTCAAATTAATTATCAACATATATTTGTTAATAATAGACCAGTTATATTTAAACAATATGAAAAATTAATTTTAAATATATTAACACAACATTTTCATAATAATAATAATAATAATAATAATAATAATAATAAATTACAAGGTAAAAAAAATCAGTATTTTTTTTACTAATAACTGTTGATCCATCTGATGTTGATGTTAATTTAGAACCAAATAAAACAGCAGTTTTATTAAATAATAATAATGATATATTAAAACAAATTGAAATATTATTATTAAATTATTATCAAATTAATTTATCACAAAATGATAATAATAATAATACTCAACAAAATATTGATGATAATAATACATCATCAACAACAACAACACCAGATTATCTTAATTTTTCAAATATTGAAATTGATGAAAATAATGAACCATTGGCTAAAAAAGCAAAAATTGATAAATCAAAATCATCAAAAATTTATAAATTTAATAATAAAAATAAAGAAAATGAAAGTAATAATTCCATTAGTCCAACAACAAGTTTAATAAATGATAATAATATTTCTATTGTTGATGATAAAGATAAAAAAAAAGAAGAAGAAAGATTTAGTCAATTACCAAAAGTTGATATTGGCACTGGTTTTTCAACTCAAGAAATTAATCAAGTTTTAAGTACAGAAAATTCAATTAATAATGATGAACAATATAAACAATTAAATTCTTCATCTAATAAAGAAATTAATAAAATTAATTTACATAAAAATAATATTGAATTAACTGATGAAAGTGATTTGGATACTCCAATGAAACATCTTAATTCTTCATTTGAAGATATATCTATGAAAAATAAAAATGATAAATTTATTGAAATAAGTGAAAAACAATGGAGTAGAGGTCAACATCCAAAACTTGGTACAATGGTAAATGTTTTATTTTTTTATAACATGTATAATTAATTAATTGAGTAATTGGTACTTTTATATATATATTTATTTATTTATTTATTTTTATAGAATCCAGTTAGTGTCAAAACTTGTGGACCAAATGATGATATAGAAGAAAAAGAAAAAAATGATAATTTAAATGTTGATAATAATAATGATGATGATGATGATGATGATAAAATAAAAATTAAAAATGTAAAAAATATAAAAACTCCTCAGACATATGCTGCAGCAAATAGTAGAGGTTTTATATTATTTTCAAAAAAATATAGACCATAAGTTATTAAAATGAATCCTGGAATGAATCTTGTTGAGGTTGCTAGAAAAATAACATCAAAATGGAAAGAAATGACATCAGAAGAACGTGAAAATTTTCGTGAACTTGCTATGAAAGACAGATCAATGAATGAATCACAATATCTTTCATCACCATTATCAACAACAGCATTTTCTAAAAATCAAAAAATATCAAATAAAAATTTAGCAAATAATAAAAAAAATTTAATTAATTTTATTAGTAATATGAAAAATAATAATAAAAAAAATCAATCATTATCAAACAATGAATCATCAATAAACAATGAAAATAAAAATCGTTTAACAAGAAATATTGTAGAGTGGCAAATTAATATTACATCTGTTAAAAAACAATTAAAAAATAATAATAATTGTTGTAAAAAAGGTGTTGTTATTGGACCACTTGGCAATAACATTTGGGTTGTTAAAACAAATTCACAAATTTGGATATTAAATGTATTTGAGTTGTTTAATAGTCTCAATATAAATGATGATGTTGAAATATCAAACAAAAAGGTAATAATTATTATTTAATTTGATAAATTTAAATAAATTAATATAATTTTTTTGTTTTAGGAAAATTCAGATTTTATTGAATTTTGTTTAAACAGATGTCTTCAAGAGAATGATGTTTTAAATTTTATGAAGCCAATATATGAAATATCTAGTTTTAATTAACTTTTAAATTATTTTAAATCAATATAAGCTTTTAATAATAATAATAACTATTTTTTTGTATTACTTTATTATTAATATTGAATTAAATTAATAATAAAAACAAATAAATAAATATGTTGTTGAAAATTAAGTGTGTAAATATTGACAACTAAACTAAATTAAATTCACGTGGAACGTATCAAATTCAACAACAGCTATATGTACATACTTTGATTGTAAATTTGTAAATATATATATATTATAATAATAAAACAATGAGGTGATGAGCTCTCTTACTAATTTAGATACTTATTATTTATCTTGTATGTACATATGTACATATGTACTGAAGACAAGACACAAGAGAGAGTGTTGTATATCTATTTATCTAACAAAAAACAAAAAACAAGTATTTTGTACAAAAAAAGAGTCAAGTACTCGAAATTGTAGTCAATTTGTAATGTAACTTGTTTTGCCATTAATTAATCTAAAATGTTAAAAAAAAAAAAAATAATAAAAAAAAAAAAATTATACTTGACCCTGCGTAGTTTTTCCTAAATTAAAAATAAAATTTTAAGCCAACATTATTCAATCTTATGTTTAGCAGGGTCAAGTATAATTTTTTTTTTTTATTATTTTTTTTTTTTAACATTTTAGATTAATTAATGGCAAAACAAGTTACATTACAAATTGACTACAATTTCGAGTACTTGACTCTTTTTTTTGTACAAAATACTTGTTTTTTGTTTTTTGTTAGATATCACATCTTTTTGTAAAGTTTTTCTTGAAACATACACAATTTATATATCAAGTTTAATTTTTATTTATAATTATTTTACCGGTGTATCATTTGATGTTTATTATTTTTAATATACAATATTGCAATATTTATCATATATTCATATGTCAACTCTGCAGTGCAGCCAACAAAAATGAGCAAGTGAGAAAAGTAAAAAAAAATTTTATAATCTTATACCGTACTACCAACTTAACAAAATCAGAAATCTGGTTTTTCAGCCAAAAAATCGCAACCGTTAATTTGATTGTTCAATAAAAAAAAAAATAAGCCACTAAAAAATCTGATTTTTTTTTTAAAAAAAAGCTTGACATCGATTTATGGGATCATTACAAAGCCTCATATTTTTTAATTAAATCCATCATATTTTAATTGAATTTCTAAAAATTGGAGATGGAAGGGGGCAAAATATTTGATGTATAATATAGTCACGGTAGTTACTCTTACACACACATATAAATTTCCTTTCTCATACTTGACTCGAGGCACTACCGTGCCTCTTGATCTATTGAAATAATAATACATATTGCGTGATACTATTTATTTACACAAAAAAATTTTTTTATTAGTAAAAAATATAAAATTTAGTAGTTTATAAATAAATTTTATTGGAATGACAACGACAACAAAAACAACAAACAACAACAACAAATAAAAAAAAGTGTATAAAAACAAGTGAGTAATCATCCGACCAATTCAGTTGCAATTAAACTACAATTAATAATAATAATAATAATATATCTACTAATAAGTACTGATCAACAGTTAATCAATCAAATTTATTTATACTGCGTGACAATAAAATATTAGTAGTTGTAAGATATTAAGTAAAATTATAATTGAATAAAAAAAAAAACTATTGTGTACAAAGAAAATAATGGTTTTAAGTAAACATACAAGACATTATCGACGAGGTTTATCATTAACAAGGTATACCTATTATATATTAATATTATAAAAATTTTATTTGTAGTCTGTTTGAAACTTTCAGTACATAGTCATCAAACTTAACAGCTGATTTTGACATGTTTTGAGAGTTTTCATTATGATTATATTATTATATAGTAGTAAATAGATGTGATATTTATTTTTGTTATTGTTTTTTTTTTTTTATTTATTTATATTTATTTTTTTTAAGGTATGAATAGTTTAGAAAATCAATAAATAGGTTATTAATACATATCTATTTACCACCTGTCAAAATAAAATTTACATATAAAAAAAAATAATATATCTATTATTATTATTATTATTATTATTTACAGACGTATTGCAGAGACATTAACAACAAATCGTACTGATGGTACTGATAATTATAAAAAAGTATTAACAAAATCAAAAAGTACTATGCAAAATATGCAAAATCAATGGAAATTATATACACAATTCAAGGGTTATCTTGGAAAATCCGAGTATAATAAACAATTACAGCTTGTTGTTAATAAATATTGGACATATATTATACAAAAAATGACTTATCCTGGATTAGAAAGTATCAGAACATTTTCAGCTATTGATAAAAAAAATAATGATAAAGATGAATCAGAATCAAATAATTCATCTAAAATTGAATCAAAAAATAAAACAACAACAGTATCAATTGAATCATCATCATCATCATCAAATAACACTACTGCTACACCACCAATAACAACAACAATGAAAAAAAAAGATATATTTACAATTTTAAATTCAAATTCAATTTTATCAAATCAAATGTATCAAAATACAAGAGATTCAATAATGGCCCTACCACAAATATTTAATAAATTAATTATTAAAATTACTGATAATGGAAATAAAGATCCACCATCATCATTATCATCAACATTGACATCTTCATCAAAAGTAAATAATTTACCAAAATGGAAAACAAATATTAATAATCATATTAAAAATAATAATATTAATTATAATAACAATATATCAAAAAATAGTATTGCATCAAGAACAAAACATATTTTAAATAGTATTTTATGTGCTGAATCAGTATCATCAAAAGCAAAAAGAATTGAAGATTTTTTATCACACATTGATCAGTATCCTGAGGCTAGACATCATGCAATTAAAGAAGGAGCAATTAGAATATTTCTTAAAGCACGTCAAAAAACCAACAATAAAGAAATTAATGGTAAATAAATAAATAAATAATTACAAGTATTTAAAATTAATAATTTATATTATTTATTAGCTGGAATTAGAGAGGGTTTAGCTGTTATGGGATATATTGAACCTGTTTCACGTCGTGGTATAAGAATTTTATCAATTGATGGTGGTGGTATGAGAGGTCTTTTGGTATTAGAAATGTTAAAAAAACTTGAAGAATTAACTGGACAAAAAGTACATGAAATGTTTGATTACATGTGTGGTGTTAGTACTGGAGCAATTTTATCAGCAACATTTGGTAAGTATTTTTATATATTTTCTTGTTGTTTTTGTTATAATTATTTATAAATCAATAGGTGGTCACAAAAAAAAAACATTACAAGAAATATCTGAAGTTTATAAAGAATTAAGTACAAAAATATTTACTCAAGGTGCTATTAAAGGTACTAGTAATTTAGTTTGGAGTCATGCTTATTATGACACAGCACTATTAGAAGAATTATTGCAAGAACATTTGGGAGACAAAGATTTAATAAAAACAGCACGTGATCCAAATTCACCAAAGGTATTTATAATATTAATTTATAATATTTAATAATAATTTTTTTTTTTTTTTTTTCATCATATTATTTTATAAATTAAATTAGTTTTCAGCAATAGCATCAATATTTGATCATGTTCATACAATGGCATATATATTTAGAAATTATACATTACCACCACGTGTTGAAAGTCAATATATGGGATCACATAGACATAAACTTTGGGAAGCAGTTAGAGCATCAGCAGCAGCACCAACATACTTTGAAGAATTTAAACATGGAAATTTTATATTATCTGATGGTGGAATAATGGTTAATAATCCATGTGCTGTTGCAATACATGAAGCTAAATTATTGTGGCCAAATACACCAATACAATGTGTTATTTCATTTGGTACTGGTAGAACACCACCAAGTATTTATGATCCAAATAATCCACCAGCCAATGAAACACTTGCTTCAACAAGTTGGAAAGATAAATTTTCAAAAATTTTAGCAAGTGCAACTGACACTGAAGGTAAATTTTTTATTTTTTTTTAATTATATTAAAATTATTATTATTATTAAATGATAAATAATAAATTTTTATTTATTCAGGAGTTCATATAATGTTGAATGATCTTATGCCAGATCATGTATACTACAGATTTAATCCTTACATTTCTGAAATGATTACAATGGAAGAAAAAAGAGCTGAAAAATTGGCACAACTTGAGCAAGATGCTAAAATGTATATTAGAAAAAATGAAGATAAATTTATACAAGCTGCAATTGCATTAAATCAAAAGAAACGTTTATCACAAAAAATTATTGATTGGATTGATGCACAAAAATATATTCATGGCTTTAATTAGTTTTTATTAATAATATTATTATTATTACAATATTACAGTTATAAAATAGCTATTTGTCTTGTTTTTTATTAAATTTTATAATATATTTCTGACTGTGATATTTCATATACATACATATAAATCAATTATTGATTTTTTTTTTGTCCACTGTGTGTGTGTGTGTGTGTGTGATTTGATTTTTTTTTTTTTTTTCAATTTGTTACCATATTATTATTATTATGTATTAAATAATAAATATTTAATTGTGAAATGTAAAATATTATTTTATACACCTAAAATTTGTAATTTATTTATTTGAATTTTACCGCCTAAACTAAAACCTCAAACTAGTTTCCAAGTTAGCGACCGATAATGTGCGCCATAATGGTTTTTGTAAATTGTGGTAAATTGTGATATAGATATCTACATAAATTTTGATAAATTTCATGCATCCATCTTTTCTTGTTCTTCGTTTACGTGCATAAGCGGTATGTTTAATTTTAATATTTTCCAATAAAAAAAAAATAATCCAAATAATCGTAATAAATAAATTAATAAATTTTATTAAGTAATTTTTTAATTAATTATAATTGTGTAATTTTAATCAAATTAAATATATATATTTTTTTTTTGTTTATTATTAATAATTTAATAGAATAATTCATGTTAAATTTTTAACCTCAAATCTTTTTTTTTTTTTTTTTTAAATATTTTTATTCATACACATGATTATTTATTTATTCATATTTTTTATATATTATTTTTTTACAGCATCTTCAAGGAGAAATAATAATTATTTACAATGGCAAAGTCTAAGAATCACACAAATCATAATCAGAGTAAGTTGAAACAAATAATAATAATAATAATAATAATAATAATCTATTGTATCTATAGGTATATTGTTAAAAAAAAATTAAATTATTACATTTATTGTTTATTTTATTTTTCAGGCAGAAAAGCTCACAGAAATGGAATTAAAAAACCAAAACGTTTCAGACATGAATCTACTCTTGGTGTAAGTCGCTTGTTTCACTTATTTATTTATTTATTTATTTATTTATTTATTTATTAAATATATATATTATTAATAAATAATTGATAAAATATAAATAATTAATTGTATTTGTTTGTATATTTATAGATGGATTTAAAGTTTCTTCGTAATCAAAGATTCGCCAAGAAGCACAATTTGAAGCCACAGGTCCAAATCAAAAGAGCAAATGAACGTAAAGCTCTTCGTCAATCAATGAACCCATAGATACACTTTTTTACATATGCTAAAATGATAAATAATAAAATTTAAAAAAAAAAAAATTAACTTGTTGTTTTGTTTTTATTTATTTACTTATTTATATTAATGTATGTATAGTATCTTTATTATATTATTATTATTATTATATCTATCATCATATTATAAATATGACATGCTGTTGAATTATAGATATAGATAAATAATTGTTAATTTTTTTAATAATGATAATATTATGGTATCAATTTTTTAATTTTCAATATGGCTGTTTGACACTGTGGCTTTCTTTCTCTTTTTTTACACACACAAGTATCAAATACATATTTAATTTAAATAATATTCAACTATTCATCATCACAGTCAATATGTCATCATATCCAGAGTGTATTTTGTTATTTAGTGGAAAAAGAAAATCAGGAAAAGATTATATAACTGATAAACTATTTGATAAGTAAGATAAAATTTAATATAAGTATATCAAATTAATTGATAAATTGTTGTTGTGTTGTAGACTTGGTTCACATAATAAATGTGTTATATTAAAATTATCTGGACCAATTAAAAGTCACTGGGCTAATACTCAAAATTTAAATTTAAATAATTTAATGAGTGATGGTCCTTATAAAGAGAAATATCGTCTTGAAATGATAAAATGGGGTGAAGAAACAAGAAATAAAAATTATGGATATTTTTGTAATGCAGCAATTAAAATGTACAATGGTATTATATTGAATATAACATATATTTACTTTAATTAATAACATTATAATTATTATATTTTATTTATTTATTTATTTATTAGCTGAGGAAAAAAAAATTTGGATTGTCAGTGATGTCAGAAGAAAAACAGATATAAAATGGTTTACTGAAAATTACCAAAATATTTGCAAGACAATAAGAATCACATGTAACAATGATATCAGATCACAACGAGGTTGGATATTTACTCCAGGTTAATAATTAACATTTATATTATATTATATTTAAGAATTTAAGTACTATATGATAGTTGATTAATAATTTAAATTAATTTTTTTTTTTTTATCATTAAGGAGTTGATGATTCGGAGACTGAATGTGACCTCGATGATTTCCATAATTGGGATTTAGAAATTGTTAATGAAAACAATGATAATATTGATAATATTATTCATAATATTTTTAAACTTATTAAATGAAATCATCATCTAATTATCATGGGTATCATAGTTAGCTATGTTGTTGTTGTTGTTGTTTAAAAAATTACTCATATGTTAACAATATACCTGTAGCTATCATATAGAATTTCTCTGTAATGTTAATTTTTTATAATTTTTATATTTAAAAAAATATATCCTAATAAAATATTATATGATATTATTATTGTTCATATTATATTTTTTTTTGTTGCTGGTCATTGCTGGTGTTTATATATACATAAATACATATGTGTGCGTGTGTGTGTGTGTATATGCTCATTTTTTTTTTTTTCATTTACATGCATTTACACACACGCTCAAATGCCTTGGCATCATTCTGCGCACGCATTCACAAAAGCGACAAACAAAAAAGAATCGCGGTTATTCGCGAAAAAAGTTGACGTATAAATGTACAATAAATGATACATTGTATATTTATTTAAACAATAAATACCTATGCTATAGGTATACCTATACAAGAGCTTATAATCATCAATTGTTTATTAAATAATATAGAATAAATATAAATAGATAATAATAATAATAATACAGCTATAAACAACAAATCGATTCATGGTCAGTGGTTGATTTATTAAAATAATAATAATAATATATGTAGTAGGTATAGGTATATATATATATCTATATACCTATATATCTACCTCACCTATATAGAAATACATACCAATACTTATAAAAAAATATAATAATCATTTCTTCTTGTTCTTGTCTCCTCTCTCAAAACCAGCCAAACAAGATGGCCGACCTCATATTTCTACAACTCTGTTTATCATTTTTGTTGTTTGTATAATTTATTATTATTTTATTATAAACTTACACATACATGATATAATTGATAATAATTGACTTGATAAATTGATTTACACAAAATTTAATATACCTATAAATTGAGCAACAACTATGAGGTATTAAAAAAAAATTAAATTTTTTAATAATATTTTCATGATAATAATAATAATAATTACTCAATAGGTATATTTTTATTTATTTATTTATTTATTTATTTATTTATTTATCTTATTTATCTTATTTATTTGTTTCAGATTAAATCACAATGTCAAGTTCTTATATTGTTGAACCAGAAAAAAATATTAATAAAAAAGATGATACATTGATTATTGTCGTTGATGATGATGGTACAATATCTGTTGATCAAGAAACACTTAAAAATTTAATAAGTAAGTTTTAATTTATATTGAACTTGATATTATAATTAAAAATAAATTATAAAATTCACTTGTACAGATTATAGGTTATATTTATTAATTAATTAAATTTCTTTTTATATTTATTTTAAAAAAAAAAATAGTGAATAAATCGAATGCAAATGTGAGTGTTGTCAGAGTTGGTCAAGCTATTGGTGATCATGAAAAAAGTGATTTAACATTTACTGTTGATCCTCCAAATTTAATCAAAACAACAATTACAACACCAGCATCAACAACTACAACTACATCATCATTATCATCATCATTAAAAGCAACAACAACAACAACAACAACAACAGCAGCAACATCAACGACAATAACGTCGACAACAACACAAATCACATCAAGTGATAGTGGACTTGTTGATCCTTTTATGGAAATGGATCCTGAACAATTAGAGAGACTTGAGACTGCATTACAAAGTGAACAAGCCAAACAAATACTTGGTGAAAATGTAACTGCCATGCTCGGTAAGTTAATTGTTAAATAAGTATTTATTTAAAATAATAAAATTATTTATTTATTTATTTATTTATTTATTTATTTTTTTTAATTAATAGATATGCTTACTGTCGAGGAACAACAAAATTCAATTAGATACAGTATTGAATTAGATCATTGCTATACAAGTAGAACATCACCATCAGATCCAGTACCAGTAGATCCTTTACCAATTGCTAATTCTCCAGATGTTGATAAAATTAATATTTTTGAATCATCAATACAACAACAATTATTAGCTCAACAATCAACACAATTAAATCAAGATATAAAAATTATTCAAACTCCAAAATTACAAATTAAAAAACCAGTTGGTCGTCCAAGAAAAACAACAAGTTCAATTATTCTTCCATCAAATATTATTAATAAAATTTCACCAAATGTTTTATCTCGTTTAAATACAACAATTAATCATGAATCAAAACAACAATCATCAAATTTAAGATTATCTGTTGATGATAATAATGATAATAGTGATATTAGTGATACTAGTGATATTAATGATATTGGAAGAAATCATAATAACAATAATGGTGATGATGATAATGATAATGATGATGATAATAATACTGCTGCTGCTGATGATGATAATATTATTAATAAAAATTATAATAATAATCAATCATCATTGTCAGAATCAAGTGAATCTGGTCCATCTGATGATGATGTAGATTTTGGTCCACGTGGTCCAAGAAGAGTACGTGCTAGAGGTGGTAGAAAAGGTCTTACAACACGTGGTGGTACAATGGCTGGACGTAGAGGAAGACCATATAAACATCATATGGATAATGATCAAGTTAAAAGACTTAATAATGAAATGGCTGCAGCTGTTGATGCTATGAAAACACCTGGTTCTATTGATAATAATAATATGTCCTTAACAAATTTTTTAATTAAAACTAAAAAACCTGGTGGTATTAAAACAATGGGTGGTAATAGTGGTAATAAAAACAAAGATGATAAATTAATTGATTCTTCATCATCATCATCATCAACAGCAACAACATCAACAACAACAACATTAATAAATACAACATTAATAAATGATAAATCACAATTTCAAACAACAAATCAAGTTAAAGCAAATTTAATAAATGCAAATATGTTAAAAGGTGATATGATATTAACAAAACCTGGTCAATCAAGAAATAATCAAAAACATTTATTTTTACAAAAAAAATCTATGGTTAAACCAAGTGAATTTAAAACAATTAGTAGTGGTATTAATAATAATACAAAAAAACAAACATCACCAGTTATTTTAACAAATGCAAATACCAACTTTGAAAATAATGAATTTATTAATCAAACAATTGACACAGATAATAATAAAACAACAACAACAACAAAAACAAAAATTATTGAAACACCAGTTAAACAAATTTCCAAAACTATTTCAAATACATCATTATCATCATCATCATCATCATCATCATCATCAATATCACCAACAATTAAAAAAGATAAAAAGTTAAAAACTGAAAATGAATTATCAATGAAAATTGATGAACAACAAAAAGATAAAGGACGTATTGATAATAATAAATTATTAGATAATAATAATAAAAAACACAATAAAAAAGAACAACGTAAAGTACCATTAGTATCACCTGTTGTATTGGGTCCAGCATTATTTTCAACACCAGATATTATTCGTCGTGTTGGTTCTACTGGTGAAGGTAAATTATCTGATTCAACAAACAATACATCAATGACAACTGATGATAATAATGATAATAATGATGATACAACAAATACAAATTTAATTAATAATTCTACAACACCAATGGATATTGATGAATCACCAATCACACCAATTAAGACTGATTTACAAAATAATAATAATAATAATAATATGCCATCATCTTCAACTTTATCTGCTAATTATACTTCAGTTAATCAATCAGCAAATATTATTATTAATAATAATAACAATGATGCTGATGCTGATAATGATCAAAATAAGATGCAAATTATGGAGATTGATGATGAATTACCAAAAAATAATACCAATGATGAAGCTGATTTACATTCTGCACTTGACCCTGGTGAGTCAACATTTCGATGAGGACAAATTAAATTAATTATTATTTTTTATTAAAATTAATTATTAGTGTTTTATTTCTATTACTTAATATTTATATTTATATTTGTTCTAACTCACAAATCACATTCATACTTAAACAGCATGAAAAAAAAAAAAAAAAAAAAAAAATAAACAAAATTCTGATTTTTTATTTATTTTATTTTTTTAAATTTTTATTAGCATCAAATACACGTACACTTGAAGATGTTTCAAAAACAATCAAGGATATTTCTGTTGATGAAAATATTGTTTCTAAACAGAGTAAGTTTTTAACCTCTGTTATCCCAAATCATTGTGGTTTTTTTTTTTTTTTTTTAAATACTTAAACTAATAATATAATATTTGATTTTATAAATAAAAATTAATTAACAAAAAAATAAACACCGGATTAAGAAATTTTTATGTATTTTCTTTGTTATTACTTTTTATTTATTTATTTGTTTGGTTATTCTATTGTTGTATTTATAATTGAGGTAAATTCAAATTATAATGATTTTTTTTTTTTTTTTCTAGGTGGAATTGAAGGAGAAGAACATTTATTTGCAACACTTATGGATCCATCAAAACACGAGGATGAATTACTTGCTGAGGCTCTTCTTTTACAAGAACAACTTGACGTTGATTTGAGTGATCCATCAGCTCTTGATGGATCCAATTCTCTATTATCACCATCTGTATTTGATAGTGAAATATTGAATCCACCTCTAGTATCACCACCACCACCACCACCACCACCATCATCACCATCAACATCAACATCAACATCAACATCAACATCAACAACAACAAATAATTCTACAATAAAAAGCCCAGAAACTTTAAAACAACAACAACAACAACAACATTTGTTATCAGCTACATCAACACCATCATCATCAACATCATCATTATCATCAACAACAACAACAACAACAAGTAAAAGAAAAGAACAAAAAGAACCAATTCAAATTGTTCGCGGTGGACGTGTTATAACATTACCACCAATTGAAGCACCAGCAACTCGCAGTAAACGTAGTCTTCAAATGAAACCTGAATCTCCAAAACAAATAAATAATAAAATAAATGAAATAAATCGTAATAAAGAAGATGTTACAATTAATAAATTAACAAAACAATCATCATCATCATTGTTGTTATTGACAAATCATATACAAAAAGAACAAATTTCTGAAATGGAATCTGAAATGGAAGATGATGATGATGATGATGATGATGATGATGATGATGATGATGATGATGATAAAAATTCAAGTAAAAATTCAGATTCAGAAGATGATCCAAATAGATTATGGTGTATTTGTAAACGTCCTCATAATAATCGTTTTATGATTTGTTGTGATATATGTGAAGATTGGTTTCATGGTAAATGTGTTAATATTACAAAAGCTATGGGTAAGCAAATGGAAGATCAAGGTATTGAATGGGTTTGTCCAAATTGTAAAAATAAAAAAAAATCTGATGGTCCATCAGCATCACCATCATCATCTTCATCATCATCTACTAAAACAACAAAATCAACATTATCATCAAATATAAAATTACAACAACAACAAAAAAATAATACTAATAGTAATAATGATTTATCAACACCAAAAAAACAAATGAATAATAAAAAATTAAATGAAAATATACAATCTAACAAAGTTACACCAACATCGGCATCATCATCATTATCAACAAAATCAATTTTACCATTAGTACATACACAATGTGTTGTATGTAAAAAAGAAGCAAGAAATTCAAGTATTTATTGTTCAGATAATTGTATTCTTACATTTGCTCATAAAACATCAGCAAAAGATGACAATAAAACAGGTGTTGGTAATAAAAAATTTCCAAATGATGAAACAAATGATGTCATTGTACTTGAACGTAAAAGTGGTAAAATACTTAGTGGTGAAAATGCACCAAAATTAGAAAATTTAAATAATTGGCTAAAAGAAAATCCAACATTTGAACGAGTTTTACTTAAAAATATTAATAATGTTCAAGTTGGTAATAAAACATTTCCAGCAATACAAATACAATCTGGTAATACTAGTATCAGTAGTAATAATAGTAATAACAGTAACAGTAGCAGTAACAGTAGCAGTACCACCACTACCACTACCACCACTACCACCACCACCACCACCACTACCACCACTACCACCAGCAGCAGTAATAATAATAATAATAATAATAATAATAATAATAAAACAATTCTTAAAAATCAAGTACAATCACCAAAAATGATTTATACAAAAATTGCTGGATCAAAACAAACTATTTTAACATCATCTAGTAGTAGTCCTAATAACAATAATAATAGTAATAATAAAATGACAAATATTTCAATAGCAACAGCGACAACGACAACAACAACAACACCGACAAAAAATTTAAAACAAACAACAATTAAAACAGTACCAATACAATCACCTATAACATCATCAACACCAGCTAAAAAAAATGAACAAAAAACACCAACATCATCATCATCATCATCATCATCATCATTATCAGTTGGTAGTAATACAAAGTTAAAATCAATATTTGGTGGTAATAAAAGAGGCAATGAAATTGATCAAAATCGTATAAATGTACGTAAAACACTTGCTGAATTATTAACAACAAGAATGAAAGAAACAGATGATTTAAAATTAAATGAAGATGAAATAACAGATATAGCTATTAAAATTGAACTTGAAATGTTTAAATTTTTTCGTGATACTGGTACAAAATATAAAGCAAAATATCGTAGTTTAATATTTAATATAAAAGATGTTAAAAATTTAACATTATTTCGTAAAATACTTGATAAATCATTAAAACCAGATGCTGTTGTTAAATTAAGTCCAGATGAAATGGCATCACAAGAATTAGCTGAATGGCGTTCAAAAGAAACACAACATCAATTAGAAATGATTAAAAAAAATGAATTAGATTTAATGGCACAAGCAAAATCAATTGTTGTTAAAACTCATAAAGGTGAACAAATTATTGAAAATAATGGTGGAGGTAATGATTCAACTGTTGATCCATCAACATCTGTACAAGATATTGTAAGTGTACTCAATAATAATAATGATTGTAGTAGTTTTAATGATTCATCAATTATAAATGAAGAAAAATATGATACATCATTATTAAAAACAATTGAAAATACTAAAAAACATTCATTATCATCATCTAATAAAATTGATAATAATGATATTAAAAAAAAGAAAAAAGATAAAGATTCAAAAAAAGATAAAAATTCAAGTAAAAATACAAAACATCATCGTAGTCGTGATCGTAGTCATAGTCGTGATCATCATCATCATCATCATCATCACCATCATCGTCATAATAATAATAATAATAAAAATAAAGATGATAAACGTGATAAAGATAAATCATCATCATCATCATCACGTAAAAGTAGTAAAAAAGAAACAAATAAAAATAGTAGTAGTAGTAGTCATAGTAAAAATAAAAAAAATAATAGTAATAATAGTAATAAAGATTACAATAAAGATGATGATAATAAAAAAAATAAATCAAATAATGATGAAATAATAATTGATGATATAAATAATAAAAAAAAAGATACAACAACATCATTAATTATTTCAACAGTTGATAATAATAAAACTAAAGAATTACATAATGATGATGATAATAATTGGAAGCATATTGATGAAGATACATCAACAAATACAATTGATGATACTGGTAATGATACTGACTTATCAGACAGAGAACCAACTTCAACAGTTAATATTAAAACACCAGATATTAATAATGAACAAGACAAAGATAAAGACAAAGATATAATAATGCTCGTTGATGAAAAAATATCAACAGTACCATCATCAATAACAACAACAACAACAACAACAACAACAACAACAACAACAACAACTACAACAACATCATCATCATCATCAATTGATATTGATAAACATGATTTTATAAATGATAATAATTCATCTAGTATTTGGAAAGGTATGATTAACATGAGTGAAGTTGCAAAATTTTATACAACAGCACAAGAATTAAATGGACATACAATGGGATTTATAAATGATTTACCAAATGCATTTGATATTGTTGGCCGAATTAGTCCTGAGACTGTATGGGATTATATTGCTAAAACAAAAAGACTTGGTTCAAAAGAAATAATTGTTATAAAATTATTAGCAATAAATGATGAAGAAAAATTACAATATATAACATTATATAGCTATTTAAATAAACGTTATAGATTTGGAGTTGTTGGTAATCTTGGTAAAAATATTAAAGATTTTTATATAATGCCATTTTCAAATGGTACTAAAATACCACCAGTTTTAATGCCATTTATTGGTGATTGTTTGAAAAATAATAAACAACATTTACTTCTTGGTATTGTTGTTAAAAAAAAATTATCAAATATGGTAAATTCAACAGCAATTAATAAAATACATTTAAATAAAAAACAAGATTTATCTTGTGATACAATTACATGTGATGATAATAAAATATCAGTAACACAATCAACATTAAATACATTAAATAAAGCACAAATTGGAATGTCTAGAAATATTAATACTGATAATAATAAAATAACAAAATTAATAACTGAATCAACAGTGTCATCATCATCATCATCATCGTCGTCAACGTCGTCAACGTCGTCGTCGTCATCTTCATTATCATCACCACCATTACCATCAATAGCACCACCACCATTACCACCTTTACCTTTATCATCAATAACTCTACCACCACTACCACCACCACTATCATCATCATCATCATCATCATCATCATCATCATCATCATCATCATCATCATTACTAGATAAATCAATAATTAATAATAATAATGATAATGATAATAATATTAATAATAATAATGATGATGATGAACCATATAGTCCTGGTGGAATTGATCACAGTAATCATGCTGCTGATAATAATGATAATGATAATGTTAATGTTGATGTTGATGTTGATGTTACTGGTGAAAATTCAAATGATTTACAAAAAAAAATGGATGAATTAAATCGTCAAATTGAAGCTGAAAAACAACAAATACAAAATATTAGTTCATCATTTTTAAGTGATGTTGGACCAACTTTGCCAGGTTTAGGTCTTGATCCACCTGGTTTAAATGATTCTGATGAAGCATATAGTCCAAGTGATTTAAGATCATTTACACCACCATTAACAACAACAACAACAACAAAAACAACATCATCATCATCATCAATAATAGTATCAGAAAATACAACGACTGAACAAAATATAACAAAATTGACACAACCAATTTTAGATAAAGTTTCTGATATAACAATACCAGCAAATCTTCAAGAAATATTAGCAAATGTTAAAAGACAAGAAACAACAAAAATTGATACATATTTACCATCAAAACCTGGTGCATCATTTTTAACATCATTTGATACATCAATAATAACTAATAAAAAAAATGATAAAAAAATATATACACCAACAAATGTTTCAATAAATAAAGATAATACAACAAGTACATTGAGATCATTGAGTGATTTTGATTTAATTAAAAAAGCTGAAGAAGAACTTGCTGCTGTTGCTTATGCTGAAGCTGCTGCAACAATATCAACAGTAACAACAATTTCTAAAAATTTTACACAACCACCACCACCATTACCTTTAAATTTACCACAATTATCATCAACATTATTATTATCAACACCACCACCACCATTACCATCATTAACATCATTATCACTACCACTATTATTACCACCACCATCATTATCATCTGGACAAATAACAACAAAACCAACAACAATCACTAATAATGATATGCAAATAATGCCATCAGATATTTTACAAAAAAATACAACAACAAATATTTTTGAATCACAAGAAAATATAAATTATGATGATAAAATTGGAGATTCAATTGATAATGATGATGATGATGATGATACTGATATTAATGAACAACCAAGACCACCAGGTGTTGAAGATGATGATTTTGATACATTTTCATCAACTTTATTAAATCAAAATAAACCTAATACATTAAAAAGTCAAGGAGGAATTGAATTGGGTGTTAAAAGAAAAATAAATGACGAGCCAAGTTTAGTTAATCCACCAAAAGCACCGAGAACAAAGTCTAGATGGGGCCAAGTGTCCACTGACTAAAATATCATGTAATATTTTTTTTTTTTTTGATTAAGTATACTTGTATGATTAATATTATAAAATATTCAATTATTATTATTTTTTCCTTTTTTTTTTTTTCTTCTTCATTTTTTTTAAATATTTGATTAAACGAAAACGCTTCTATTTAATCGATGGAAAATTAATATAAAAAATATTCAATAGATTTTTATTACTATAGGTACAAATATACATTATTTGTTTTATTACATAAAATATTGTACAGTTATTATTATTATTATTATTATTATTTTTATTTTTATTTTTTATTTTTTATTTTTTTTTGAGGCATTTAATCGTCATTATTTTTTTCTTATTATAAATATAAGATATACCTATATTATTATTTTTATGTAAATATACTTGTGTTATTAGTGATGGCAGGCAACATAAATTTTTTTAGTTATTATTATTACAATACTTATATAGGTGAATAATTTTTTTTTTTTTTCAAATTTTTTTATCATCTCAATATTAATGAGATAATTATTTTTTTTTTTGTCTGTACATAGCTCAACAGAAAAAATAATAAGATAAATATGTAGTTGTGTACAGTAATTTGGATATGTTTCAAGATATATTAATAATAATAATAATAAATTTTGATAAAATTGAAATGAAAAACAATTTTAAAAAATAGTAGCTAAGAAAAATTTTGCGAGAGTGATGATAATATTAAATATTAAATATTTAATTATGAGTAAATATATATAAGTGAGTATGTACTTGTAAAAAAAATAGAGAAAAAAAAAAAAAAAAAAACTTGGCTGTGTATATATTGAAAAAAATGGTAAATATTTAATTAAACTATAATTTTTAATAAACGATCGTTATATTTTATATTTTACATACTTAATATAAAAAAATGAACAAATAATTACATACATACATATAAGTTCATTAATTAAAAATATTTGCCATGTTAAATAAATAAAAAGATAACGAAAAACTTTATTTATTTATTTATTTATTTATTATTTATTTTTTTTATTTTTCAATAATATTTCAACGAGTTTTTTTTTTCTTTTGTTTATTTTTGACACAAATAAATTTTTATTTTGGATTAATTTTTACTTGGATAGCTTCCAATTATCATATATTAATTAAATGGAATAGAGTGATTAAATAAATGTATGAATGATGATTGTAATTATGATAAATTGCATACTGTATGTTATCATTATTATTATTATTATTATTATTATAAATTTTGAAATAAAAATAATGAAAAATTAAGTGTTGCCTGCTAATAAGACAAATGAAAATAATATTAATATAAATACTTATTTTTTTTTTTTTTTTTATATGTTAATTTCACATTTATTGTGTAAAAAAAATAAATAACTTTAAATATCTCATAAATGTCATGATGATGATGATAAGATTATGTCGATTTTTTTTTTCTACAAAAATTATAATACTTTTATATATATACAAACTAATATAGGTATATACGATAGGATATACATACTATATATATTCATAATTTGATAACTATTATTATTATTTTATTTTATTAAGTATAAAAATAATATAACTCTGTAATTCTTTTACATATGTGTTAGCTATACATATAATGATTCATAAAAAGTGTTTATGTATCATTAGAGTATTTATAAATAAATAAATCAATTAATATAAATATATTGATGAGAAAAAAAAATTTTCAAGTGTTTAGTAAATAAATAAATAAATAAATAAATAAATAAATAAATAAATAAATAAATAAATAAATAAATAAATAAATAAATAAATGAGGTCATTTAAAATTCTATAAAGGGCCATGTGTTTTATTTATTTAAAAATTATAAAATTACTAAAATGTTTGAGAGATAATTAGAAAGAAAAAAAAAACTTTTCAAGGACTCACATAATTATATAAAAAATCATAAATATATCTATAAATGCAAGTTCAGTACTGCAGTACATATAAGTATATACTATAGTAGTATACAAGTGTTGCTTTTAGTTAAAAAAATTTTTATCTACCGAAAAAAGAAAAAAAAAAATACAGCTAATAATAAATTGAATAATTTATCAATATGAGATTATTATTTTCTTTATTATTAATAATAAATTTATTAATTATTATTGAATCTGAATCAGAGATAAATAATGACTCTGAAATAAAAAATAATTCATTGTCATTTGTAGATAATAATACAACTTTAACATTATCAACTAAAAAAAAATCAGCATCATGGTACAGCATTTTTCCAGGTAACAACAATTTATTTATTTATAGAATATATCTTGTAATAATTTTTATTACATATATATTATAATTATATACTTATAGCTATATATTTTTATTTTTATTTTAACCAAATAAGGAACCAAATGGTGTGGTAAAGGTAATATAGCTAAACATGAAAATGATCGTGGTAATTACAAAGCAGATGAATGCTGTTATGCTCATGACAGATGCCCAATTAAAATTAAAGGAAAAACAACTAAATATGGAATTTACAACAATAAATCAACTTCAATGTAAGTTACATATACATAAAAATACCTATACAATGATTATCATTGTCATATACTATTATAATATTTATATATTTATTTTTTAGTTTAAGCTGTAAATGTGATCGTGAATTTTATGATTGTCTCAAGGCTATACACACAACATCTAGCAAAACAATTGGAATACTTTATTTTGATTTATTTAAAAATGATTGCCTTGAGGAATATCCAGAAGCAAGTGGACAATATATTCTTCAATCCAATACCACAAGATATTCACAAAATCGTTTTGTTAAATTATTATCAAAAATAACAACATGAATTTATATATAAATATGTAATAATAATAATAATAATAATAAATATAGTTTATAGGTATATGACTATATACAGTATAGGATGTACCTATTTATTTATTTATTTATTTATTTATAACTAGTGTTTATTATTTAATCACTTATATTGAGAGAAAGAGATAGAGACAAAAAACAATTATGTAAACAATTATACATATATACTTATATATACATATGTATTTTTTTTCTGTATAAAAATCGTCACTATATGATAGTATATTTAAAACATGGAGGTGTATACACCTCCATGATTTAAAATTGTCGCAACCTTATTAGAGTGGGGGGTA
Source organism: Lysiphlebus fabarum (assembly GCA_011426435.1). NCBI lineage: Eukaryota > Metazoa > Arthropoda > Insecta > Hymenoptera > Braconidae > Lysiphlebus > Lysiphlebus fabarum. The sequence continues at coordinate 136,716 of WSYQ01000256.1, read as the reverse complement.
TGAGAAACCACAATAAACTCCATCTCTCTGTACAAAAAAAAAGCTAATGTCATGGCGGCACCACTCTCTATCTCTCTCTCTCTCCAACTTCTCTTTTTTTTTGTTATTATTATTTTATTATTTTTTTTTTATATAATTTCCTTTGCATTTGTTTTACTGGTTTTTTTTTTTTATTGAGAGAGTGCGTGTGTGCTCGTGCTTTTGTCTTTTTGTGCAGTCTTTTGTTACATACAGTTACATAGCAGTCGTTGGCATTGGTTGGCATTGGTGTTAATAAAACTAAATAAAAATTCGTTATAATAATGGCCCTATCTTGTAAAAAATATATTGTTAATTTAATAATTCAAGAAAATAACAACTGCAAAGAAATAAATAATAATGAAAATGAAAAAAATATTGAAATATTTAATAATGCTGATGATGAACCATCTTGTATTGTTAATGATGAAGTATTATTAACTAAAATTATAAATAATTCATCTACTGGTCAAAAAACGGTAATATACCTATACCTATATATTAAATTTTTAAATTATAATTAAAAATATAAATTATTAATATTAAAAAATAATATTTATGGCAATATAATCATTATATTTATATTTTTTATTTTATTTTATTTTTTTGTTTTTTAGCAAAGCATTAATAATTCAGATGAACATGATAAATTTCTTGTTGATTCAATAGCTGCAAATGAAGAATACTTTTGTAATCAAAGGTACTTGTATATATATAAATAATGATTATATTGCCATAAATATATATATATATATATATTTATGAATCATGAAATATACTTATTTATTTGAATTAAAAAAATAAAGAAACAACTGTTTTAATAATATTTTTAATTGTTTTATTTTTAGTATCAAAAATAATGATATTATTATTGAGAAAGATGAAAGAAATCAAATTAATCTTGATTTATCAAATATTAACAAAGAAAAAGTATATAATTATACAAATGATACTAATGAAATTTTATTTGAGAAAGTTGGATATGTATCATATTCATCTTTTAATGAAAAATTATCTTGTTTAAATAAAAATGAAAATGAAAATACATCAAAAGATTGTACTACTATTATATCTACAACAATATCCAATCAAATAAATTGTCAAAATACGAATGAACAGTCATCATTAAAGAGTATCAAAAGAAAGAAAAAAAATATTCAAAGTACTTTAGATACATTCATACAAAACAAAAAAGCTCGTATTAATACTGTACCATCATCATCATCAACAATAACAAATAATAATAATAATAATGATAAAACAACAACCAAAGTATTACCAAACAATGAACGCAAACCCTGTTCATCAGGTAACAATAAGAACGAAATATCAAGTAATTGTAATGATTCATCATCAAAATCTGAAGCATATTCAATCTTCGATCCTAATTTAATGAGTGAAACAAGAGACGGATGGTTCCATGGACGTCTTTTATGTCTTATTTCTGATAAATATAAAATGAAATCACCAAAGGAAAATCAACCATTTTTAAAATGGGAAGAACACGAAATGATTCGTTTTGCTTATAATTATAATTATTTACATACATTTTCAAGGAACTTTTGGAAAAGTTTATGTCAAGAAACAAATAGTGTAAGTAAATAATAATAACAATAATATTTAATATTTATTGTATTATTAATTATGTTTAAATAATGATTAATTTAATTTATTTTTTTATTTTCAGAAATTGCCACACAGAAATGTTTATTCTTTGAAGTGTCACTGGAAAAATATCATTTTAAAACACTCATATGTAAATAAATTAAAATTTCCAGAAGAGATCAAAAAAAGTCTTCATAACTTGATAAATGAAAAAACATAAACTTTCCCAAGTACATATAAAAGTAATAATAACATGAAAAAAAACAATTAAGAAAAATTGTTCAACTTTTTTAGTCATTAATAAAAGTCATTATATAAAAATAGGTATATTACTTTAAATCATTTTCTTTTCATAAGATAAAATTTCTTTTTTTTCATATTTGAATTACTATTATTATTATTATTTATTGTTAATGTAAATATATGACATGCGCAATGAATGAAGAGGTACCTACCTATACATACACACATTTCAATTTGATTTCAACATCATCATTACACATCATCAAAATACGTATGTGTGTTAGTATGAGTATTGTAGCCATTTTGCCATCTTGTTTGTAAGTTATTGTAAGTTTGACGACGTGGACGTGCTTGCCGGTGTACCGGTATATTATTTATTAATTTTATTATGAACAAGTGTAAGTTTTTTTTCTTATATAATATAATTAAATTAATTAATCATTATTTACAATATTCATTAATTATATATTTTAATTTATCATTATTTCAATGTATTCATTATTTACATGATGCCTATAATATTTTTTATTAAAGTGACGTGGCTCAAATTTTATTGTGTATCTATATTTATTTTTTTTTTTTATTATAGCTACACATCCTTGACGTATTATTATTATTATTATTATTTAATAGGTAGCTAAGGTAATTAATATCCTATAAATTAATAGTTGCAGGTTTGGTGATAACGCTTTTGGTGATCCTATTGGATCTAACCTTTGCAGTATCAAATGTTGGTGGTGTAACATCAACAAATTCATATTTGACTGATTTACATCGTAATAAATTGGCTAAAGTCATTGAACCTGGATTAAGTCTTACTAATGTTGAGTCTGTTTACTATGCTGTTGTTGGTTTTGAACAACTTGGTCGATCAATTCCAAATTCACTGGTAATATTATTATTATTATTATTATTATTATTATTGTTATCATTATTAAATATTAATTTTATAATTATACCTATATGTTTTTTTTTTCCTATGCTCCAGGATATTTGTAATTATTTATTAAAAAGTTGTAATAAAGATGAATACAAAAATGCTGAAAGTATTAATTATATATCGTCTGCATGGAAAGCTATTGGATCATGCTCATCATCTCTTCCAATAAATTCATTAATAAATACATTAAATACTGTTATTGATTCATCATCATCATCAATTGCTGATTATTATCATGTTGCATCAGCTTATAGGGCTCTTGGACGTAAAATTGATCCAACAAATGTTGCTAAATTATCAAAAATTTTAGAAACTGCTTTAAAAAAAGAAGAAAGTCTCTTAAATTTAGGATATATATTTCATATTGCATCAGAACTTGGTCCAGCTGGTAAATTTGCTCTCAATAAAATTGAAGATACAATTATTCAAGCTGATGAAATTGATGGTAAACTTTTACAATTTGAAGGTGGACTTTCTGTTACAAGTAAGTTTAATTTATTTAATTTACCATAAAAGTAGCTAAGAAAAAAACATTATTATAATTTTATTATGATTTAAATAAGTATACCTATTATTAATTTTAAATTTAATTAATAGGTTTAATTGTAACTGGAATTGAAAAACTTTCAATATCATTTGAAAAATTACCACCAGTAACATCACAACAAATTGTCAAATTGACAAATTATTTGTTATCCAGATTAACTGTACAACAACCAAAAGGAGTTATTTATTTATTATCAGCTTTAAATATGTTGGCAAAAAATAAAGTTAGTAAACCAGTTGCTATAACATTGGTTGATAATGGAAATATTATATCAGCTAAACAACCAAATGTCATTGTTAAAGTATGTGATGTACTTGGTAATCCTCTTGTTGCAATACCAAATGTTATTGCTAACTCTGCAAGTAGAGTAAGTGATGATGTTGTTGTTATTAGTAAACAAAATTTTAAACCTTCATCAACAGACAAGTAAGTTTTATTAAATTATAAATTAATTATAAAATTTTATTAATTTTTATTTATTTATTTATTTATTTTTTCCACAGGACATTATTTATGTTAAACTTTAATGACATTAAACCACAACGTGGATTTTATAAAATTCATATATCAGCTGGTGCAGCATCAAATACAGTTGAAATAAAAGCCATAACAGATGTTAAAGTTGATTATCTTGAAATTGGTACTGGTGATGCTGATCAAACAACACAACCAAAACTTGTCAAGTAAGTTTTATTATTAAAATAATAATAATAATAATAATTTCATATTTATTTGATTGTTTTTTTTTTTTTTTTAGAACAATTTATCCCAACAAATTAAGTACTAAAATTGAAGCAGATTCACAACAAAAAATAGTTATGAAATTTATGTTACGTGATACATTAAATGATAAACCAATGCGTGTTCATCAAGCTTTTGTTCGTTTTTCAACAATTGATAAAACTACTAATCAATTTCGTGAAGTTATTTTTGTTGCTGAACCTGATACAACAAATGTATATAAATTTGATATGCCAATTGGTAATTCAGCACAAACATTTAATTATGAAAGTGGTCAATATGCTGTTAATATTATTATTGGTGATGCCTTATTGAGTAATTCATTTGAATGGTATCTTGGTGATGTATCATTGAAATTTCCTGATAAATCCAATGAAGTTGCTTCATCTGATAAATCAACTGGTGGTGTATACAAACAAAAACCAAATATTTATGTACCAAAACCAGAAATTAAGGTAATTGATTTTTTAAATTATTAATAAAAATAAAGATAATAATATTAAGATGATGATGATGATGATGATGATGCCAGTGCTCGTTAGTGACATTAATTGTTATTGTGTTAATGTCACCTCCAAAACACTGGTCAATTAATGGATCTTATATTTTATTTATTTATTATTTTTGAATTAATTGAAATTAATAAAAAAAATATTTCCAACATTATAATTTTTTTTTTTTTTTTTTCTCATCAATAAATTGATAAATACAAGTAAGTGTATACTAATAATAATATTATTTAATAATTTATAGCACATGTTTCGTGAGCCTGAAAAACGACCACCAGTTTTTGTATCAAATCTTTTTACTGGTCTTTGCTTGGCTCCAGTATTAATTTTGTTGGTACTTTGGATCAAACTTGATGTCAATATATCCAAATTTCCTTTTTCAATAAGTGCAATAGTTTTTCATCTTGGACTTGGTAGTAAGTATTTTATTTTTAATTAATTTTATATTATAAATTAATTAATAATGCTCGATGCTTGACAGACAATTACCATCATAGTGGATTGATTTTGTTTTCAATTGAGCAAATAATAATACTGTGAATTTTTCACAATTGTGATTTGATTATTGTTTTCACAATTGCAGCCCAATTTTTTCACGACAATTATATACATACATATATACATAATATATATATTTTATTTTAATTAAATTCAATAATATTTTTTTTTTAATTATTTCTAGGTATATTTGTACTATTTGGAATTTTCTGGTTGCAACTTAACATGTTTGTAACACTTCGTTATCTTTTTGGACTTGGTGTTGTAACATTTTTATCAGGCAGTAAATTACTATCATACATCAACCAGAGTCAAAAATTATCACGTTAATTTTAGAAAAAATCTATTAACTTTTTTTCTCTCCTTAAAAAATAGAGACATATAAAATGAATGAAAAAAAAAAAATGAATAAACAAATAAATAAATAAATAATTAAATAAAAAAAAAAAAATTAAAGTCATTTTTATAAAAATAAAAAATTGAAAGAAGCATCTTTATTAATTATTATTCATTATTGCGTCTTTAAATTCAATTTGTTTGTTTTATCTTATTTATGATAATATAATATTACTGAAAAATTTGTGTGATTTTTTTTTTATAAAATTACAAAAAAAAAAAAAAAAATCTCAAACTAAAAGTGTGCATTCCAATATTGGATTGATTTATTAAATATATTATTTCTTTGTACAGAATTTTAATAAAAAAAGAATAAATAAATAAAAATAATAATAATAATTCTATTGAGAAATATATTTCATCAAGATGTTGTTATTTTTGTTTTTATTAATTTGAGAATGAGATTTAAATTCTTTTTCTACATATTCATTTGAAAATTTATATTTTATTTGTGATTTTAAACAATTTGATTTTAATTTTAATTTATTTAATTTATTTTTTAAATTAATTGTATCAAGTTCAACTAGACCAACTCGGTACCAAAAAAAATGAAAATTTTTTTCTTTTTCATTCTATAAATTAATTTATAAAATTTTAATTAGAAAAAAAATAATAATACAGGTGTACAATATATTAAATACAAACTTGATTATATCCAATTGGTAAAATTTTATCACTGTTTATTTCATATTTTTGACAAATTTTTATAAAATCAAGTAATAATTTAGTTTTTTTATTTAATTCTCCAAGATATTCCATTGTTGAATTAAAATTTTTTGTTAAAATTATTAATTGTTTTTTATATTTTTCTTGATCTTTTAAAATGAGAAAAAAATAAATAAATAAATAAATTAATGGATTTATTAAATATTTAAAGGTAGCTAAGAAAAAGGATACCTTTACGAAAAGATTCTTTCATTTTTAAATAAATTTTTTCATTAATATTTTTTTGACATGTAATATTTATAATTTTTTGATCAATATTAATTTTTAACTGTGCAATCATATCTTTGAGTTTTTGAATTGAATTTATAAGTTGACCAATTTGTAATGATTGATTAATAATAATTTTTTGATCTTTTGTATCATTATTTTTGAGTCTTTTAAATAATACAAAACGTTTTTTAGTATCTAAATATATAAATAAATTAAAATTATTAATTTTTATAATAAATTTTTTACGTACAAGTAAGTATACTAAATAATAATTAATTTATTAATTACCATTATGATATTTTGATATAATACCATCAAAATCATTTTGATAGGTAAAAATTTTTCTTTCCAATTCAATTAAGGCCATTTTAGTAATATTTTTTCCTTCTTCTTTTGCATTGTCTAATTTTGCTTTATTAAAAAAAAAAAAAAAAAAAAACAATAACTTATTATAAGCTATGAAAAAATTATTTATTTATTAATCTAACTTTCATTTTCAAATTTATGGTAAAAGAAAAAATTAAAAGATGTATTATTATTATATTATTAATGGGTTTTTTTTTTTTTTTTTTTTTTTTTTCTCATCAATAAAGCCGGCATTTTTTATTAATATTTAATTTAATTTAATTTAATTTATTATATGTATATGTATGATATATGTATTATTATTAAACAAACTATCAGTTGACATTTATCATCATAAAATTATAATATTAATGTGTCTAATGTCTTTTTTATTAATTTTTTTCAAATGAAAAAAAGTGAAATTAAATTTAAAAATCTTACTTATTACTGCACTTTGAGTATTTTTTGAGGAATTTTTAATTTTTTTTTCTTCAGATATTACAACAGATTGTAAAAAATTCATAGTTTCACTGTGAATTAAATTAATTTTATCACAATCTACATATGATTGATTGACTAGTGAATCAAATTTTTCATTATAAAAATTTTTTTGAGATTTTAATCTTTGATTATATATTTTTTCAAATCTTTCAATATTTTCAACGTGTGCAGAAAAATTTTTTTTATATAATAATTCAGCTTCATCCCATTCTTTTATTGATTTATCAATTCTACAATATAGGTATATAAATACATATGTATAGGATATAAATAATAATACATAATGATAAAATAATTTAATAAAATAAACCTGAAATCCATAATGTCAAGGCCACGGTCAATAAATTTTTTAATAATTTCAATGTCTTTTTTCATATTAGATGTCTTGAATTCAATCATTATTTCATACCAAAAATTTTCAACAATTTTTATATTTTTAATATTCATATTATATTCACGTTGACAATTATCATTTAAAAAATTAATTTTTTCTTCATTCGTCATTTTAATTTTATTATTTTTTTTTTTCATTTTTTATAATTATTTTTATTCAACTTTTAAACTAAAAACTTGAATTTTTCTATTTTTTTAATATTATATTAATAAATTTACGATTAAATAATGCTAATTATTAAAAGCGGCATATATACTTACTTGCCTATATTATAATATTTTTTTTTTTTAAGAAAAAAAAACAGGTTCAACGACAATTCATCTGTGGACCAAAAAATAAAAATTAAATAAGTGTATATCTGTATATTAATATATTTTTTGAATGATCTTTCCTGGAATATAGTTTTTTTATGTTAAAAAAAAAAAAAAAAAATTAAATATTTAATTAAACTGCAATATATGTCTATATCAAATTATTAATTAAATATACATATATATATGTATTTGATTTTCAACAGTCAACTGTTTTATAAATTTTATTTTAATTAATTAAATAAATAAATGACATAATATAATTTATTTAATAAAATTCCATAATATCATATGGAAAAAATATACCTATATCATATAATATTATACATAATTTATAAACTGATAAATATATTATAATAAGTAATTTTTTATTTTTTTTTTCGGAATAACGTCATTGATTTAAAAAATAAATAAAAAAAAAAAAAAAATGAAAAACCGGTTAAAAATTAAAATTCCTCATTTTTTTTATTTTGTCACGTGTTAAAAAAAAAAAAATTTTTAAATAACATTTATTCAAATAATAGGTACTTATATATCTTATATATCATATCTTGTATACAAAATACTATTTATTTAACAATTATTACTTAATTTTAAAATATCATATAGGTATATTTAGGTCATTGACTTGCAATATTAAATTATTATATAATTATTAATTTCAACAAATATTATTATACTTATTATTTTGTATATTTTTTTGTTAAGAGTTCAAGATCATATTATATATATATATATCTGTTGTTTTACCGATCGACGACTTAATTTTATAATATTTTTTACCAGAAATATTTGTATTATATTTTGAAAAATGACCTTGTACAGGTCTGTGTCTGTTGGTCTTGTATTATTTTAAATTATCATGTATTTTTTTAAATAAATTTTTTAATTTTTCTACAAGTGAATGAGTGAATGGATCAAAAAAGTGGGAATCATTTTAATATACATCATCATCATCATCATCATCATCATCATCATCATCATCATCATCATCATCATCATCAACTACCACCACTATTATACTATTACCACCAACGTCACCAAAAAAAATCCTATAAGAGTCCATCCTCAATGCCCATCACAATTAGTTACACTGATATTATCTTCAAGTGTACAATATACACATCTATTGCGTATTTATATCAATTTAATTAATTTTTTTATATTAATATTAGAAAAAAATAAAATAAAATAAAATAAAATAGAAAAAATGCATTTATTAAAAATATCTTTGTTGATTGTGATTGTTTGGGCTGGAATATTATTAATTCCAGTTGATGCTGAAGAAAAAATATTAAATGATAATATCAATAGTAATATATCAAATGAACAACTTAAAAGACCAAAACGTGGTTTACTATTGGCAAAAGCTGCATTACTTGGTGGTGGAGCTATTCTTGCTAAAAAAGCACTAATTGGAAAAGATTTACTTCTTGGAGCTGCTCTTTATCACAAGTAATTATATCTACATACATACATACATATATATATATATATAAAAAATAATTTAATTATATTATAATATTAAATATTAAATATTATATTTTAATTTTATAGAAAAGGATACACTGGTGGTTATGGTCATGGTCATGGTCATGGTCATAGTTATGGTAATGGATATGGATATGGACATGGACATGGACAAAGTAATTATGGTCAAACTTATAATTATAATAATAATAATAACAATAATAATGGATATACATATGGTAATGGTGGATATCGTGGTGGTGTTGGTTTTGGTGCTCATATTTACAAGTCAGTATCTTATCAACCATCATCAGGTTGGAGTACTTACAACAGCGGGTAATTTTTGATTAAATAAATTTAAATAATAGCTACAGGTATATATAATACAAAAATTGTATTTTTATAATTTTTTGTTTTATTTTCCAGTTGGCATTGAAAATAATTGATGATGATAATATTGAAAGATGAAAAAAAAAAAAAAAAAAAAAGTCTGCATTATCAAAAAAAAATTTAAAAAAAAAAAAAAAATCACAATCAAAACTATATTGTTTTTCATTAACTCATCATTTTTAAAAATATATTATATTATATAAATAATAAATAATAAATACCTATAATAAATTTAATAATAAAAATACAAAAATTAAACAAGTGTATAATTTAATGTGTAAATTTCACTATCCACTTAATTATTTCCAATGTATATTTATTTTATTATTAATTTATATTTGTTTAAATATTATTTTGCAATAATATAATATAGAGATTTTTTTTTTTTTTTTATACTCATTTGTATTAATTTATTTTAATTTTTTTTACTATATTATTTTACCTACTTATTATTCTCGATGGAAATAATAATATTATTTCAAGAATTTTTTTATGGATATTTATTTTCTTATCAATTTATTCGAATGCAAATGTCAAAAAAATGTCTAGAGGTATATTTTTGAATAATATTATCATATTTTTTTTTTTTCAAGTTTACTTAATTTAGTAAATATTTAATATTACTTATTAATAATAATAGTAGCTATACAAAAAATATAATAATTTTAGTATTCATACATACTCAGCATGTATATAGCTGTATATAGTGAATATATTATGAGAATATACATATAAAAGAGAGTTATTATGTTTAAAATGTTATTTTAATGTAATTGTATGATTATGATAACAACAGTATCTACGTGACTTTCCCAATTAAATTGAATCACAAACGAAAGTTTAACATTAAAAATGTAAAAATTAAAAAAATTACCCCCAAAGTTACATATATATAAAATAAAATAATATAATATACTTGTAATATGTAAAGTCAAACAGCTGAATATGATATAGAAAAATTTCTCTATCTTTTCATTTGAATTATTATGAAAAATAAAAATTCACTTTCTAATTAATTTTATTAATTTAATTTATTTATTTTAAAATTATCAAAATAATAATAATAATTATGGGTATATAGGTACATATATATATATTATTTGGTAATATATAGACTCATAAACGTATATATATATATATATTTTGGCTATATGTATTATAATAATATATGTCATGAAACTGTGATGAGTCATTATTGTTTGTTTAAAATATTATAATAGGTGGTATAAAAATAATAAATAAAATATATAAAAAACCTTTCTCAATATTTTGAAATTCAATTATCTATTGAGACGCATAAATTATAAATAGAAATAAAACAAAATATTTCTTTTTTTGAAAGTAAAAAAAAAGTTATGTAAATTAAATTTATGTATAAGTATATACATATGATATGTATAAAAATAACAGGTGGAATGTGCCTCAAGAAAATTTAAATGCATTTTTTTATTTCTAAATTTATATATTTATTGCTGTTGGATATTTTCTAAATTTTAATTCAATTATACATGTCAAAACAATTATTATAATTAAACATTTTTTTTTTTTCTCTCTATTTTTTTGTAACATTAAAATTTGAAAATGATTTAATATATATACATAAACAGTATATACCTATATTCAATCAAGTATATAGTAACACAGATGGATTTTTATTTTATAAATTAAACATGTACTTAATTCGTATTGTTTTTTTTTTTTTTTTCTATAATAATAATGATAATAAATAATATATATATTTTTATCTATTTGTATTTTACAAATTATTTAAAAAAAAAAGAAAAAAGAAAAAAAAGCTCACTTTGTTATTGATCCTTATTTATACATATATATATTTATAATATATAATTATTGTAATAATTATCGTCGTGTTCACACTGATTGCCATAATTAATAATTAATCGCAATTGAATATATATATATAATTTCATTTTCATTATGTAAAATTGACACATTTATTATACATTTAATATAAAAACAAACAAACAAAATTTATTGTTGTTATTATTGTAGTAATTAATTAAATTAATATTATAAAATATATATATTGAAATACATGATATACAGGTACACATTGAAAAACTTTAATTTTTATTTTATTTCATAAACACAACATGTAAATATATTTAAAAATATATATATAATATGACTATAATAGAAATTATAATAAATATCATGTCATCGTCAAATAGTCGTAAATAATAATAATAATAATAATAATAATAATAATAATAATAATAATAAATGTATTATTTAGAATAGATTGTCGCATATTTAATAATAATTTCGTTTATCTATATATACATTTATTATTATTATTATTATTACAGGTATACATATATATGATGTATATATTTATATGAATTTATAGGTATATAGTCACAAGTTTATTATTGCTTTACAATATATAATAATTAACACTAATCAGTTAACAAGACAAACATATTTTTATATTTTTTTTTAACATCAACAAGTCATTTTTAATAAATAAAATTTATAATATAGAGGTATATTATGTATATATCATAAAATACGATAGTCACATTTAGGCCGATAGAAAAAAACTATTTACAAAGTATACAAATAATTTTTTTTTTTTATTACAACGATGATGATGTTTTATTATAAATAATTAAAATTTATTATTATTATTATTATTATTATTATTATTATTATTATTATTATTTTCATCATCATCATTATTATTCATCAATATGATTAAATACTTGGGGATAAAATTTATTTATCTAATTATATATATATAAAATATATAATGATACTTATTCAATAACAGTCAGTATGACATTGAGGGAGGTAGTTTGTTTAAATGCCAAAACAATACAATGATAAGTATTAATTTTAAGGTAAAATGATTTTTGATTTTTTGATTATTATTTTTATTTAAATAATATTGATATAGGTATATTAATTAACGCATTGTAAGTGATTCAACAGACAGTGACATGGAGGCTGCATGACGATATGGTGGATAATGATGATGATGATGATGATGATGATGATGATGATGATGATGATTTGATGATGAGGATGATGATGACAATAATGAAGGTGTTTTATTTAAATTATTATTATTATTATTATTATTATTATTATTATTATTATTATTATTATTATTATTATGTGGTGGTACCTCTTCAATTTTTTCTAAATCATTTGCTGCTCCAGCACTATTTTGTTTGTACAAACGAGATGATATTTTTGATGATCCTGATGTTGAAATTATTGAATCAGATATTATTGATATTGATGGTTCATCAGCACGGTCAAGGCTAAATTGTCGTTTAAGCATACGTCCACTTGTATTTTTACCTTTTATAAATTATTCATAAATTATTAGTCAAGTATTATATATTGAAAAAATAAATCAAGTATTTATCATTATATATTATTTACCACAATATTCATTTGGTGATAGACGTCTATAGTGATTGTATGGTGAGCTAAGATCATCAGTATTTATAAATCTGTGTCTATGTCTTCCAGATGAATTACGAAATGCAGTTGTTGCTGTTACAATTGAACTTAATGAAGTTGTTGAAGATGCACAAGAACCAAGAAGAGCAGCAGCAACTCTTGAAGCTGATGTTGACTGAATTCCAGAATTATTATTATTATTATTAGAATTTGTTATGGTAACATTGTCATTGTCTTTTTCATCGTGTACAGTAACAACAACGTTTTTAGTTATTACACCATCACTTGAATATTTTGAATCAGTTGGACAAGTTGTTGATATTAAAGAGCTATTATCTTCATCTTTAGATAATATACCTGCATCATTATCATTATCATCATTTATTATTTTTACTTGTGATAATTTAGTTGAAGTATCTAAATGTTCAATTGAAACTTTTAAACTATCAGCACTTTCTGATTTTTTTAATACCATACTTTCATCCAATCTAAAATTATCAAAGTTTTACAATAATAATAATAATAATAACATAATTATTTTAATTAATTATTAAGAAAAGTAAAAAAAAAACTCACCCAAATGGTGGTGGTGTTGGTAATTTTTTATCAAAGCCTTGTTTACCAAGTAACCAGTATGTTGGCATTTTACCTTTACCTTTAATATCAGTATCACCACGATATTCAATATTATAACCACCAACTTGAGTCAAACGATCTCTTGTTGCTTGACTTAAATGTATGCGCCATGGTGCACCAGTTGATTCCATTCTTGATGCAGTATTAACAGTATCACCAAATAAACAATAACGTGGCATTGTTAATCCAACAATACCAGCACAACAAGGACCTATTTATTTAATAAAATAATTAATAAATTATCAAATTGTAAAAAAAAAAAATTATGTATTAAATATTTAATAAATTAATTTTTATATTATACCAGTATGTAAACCAATTCTAAGTTGTAATTGTGTTTTTGGTAAATGTCGTACTTTAAATTTACCACTTTGATGTAATAAATCAAGTGCCATTGTTGCAATTTGTGATGGATGATCTTGTATTCTAACTGGACAACCACCAACAACCATATATGCATCACCAATTGTTTCAACTTTATACACAGTATATGCATTTATTGTATCATCAAAACATGTATAAAGATCATTTAATAAATCAACAACTTGAAATGCTGTTGAATTTGCTGATATTGTTGTAAAACCAACAATATCAGAAAAATATATTGTAACTTCAGCAAATTCTTCTGGATCAACAGGCATACCTAATTTTAATTTTTCAGCAACTGAACCAGGTAACATACGATTTAATATTTCTTCTGTTTTTCTTTTTTCAATATCAAGCTCTTCAGTACGTTCACGTATTAATTCTTCTAAATTATTTGAATATTTTTCAAGCATTTGAAACATTGTATCGACAAAATTTACTTTTCTATATACCAAAAAAATAAAATGATATTATTATTTTTATTATATAAAATTATAATTATACAATTAAAATTACCTTCCATGATTTAATTTTTTAAATAAATCATTAACGGCATTAAAATCTGGTCTCATTTCAGCACTTTCAGCCCAACATTGTCGCATTATATTAATTGCTTCAGGTGGAGCTGCTTGATGTGATACTGATGGTCTTATTAATGGTGGTGGTTTTTTAACTTTTTCAATTATTTCTAGTAATACAAGAATAATAATGTAAATCAATAATAATAATTTTATGATACCTGCCTTCAGCAGTGGATAACATTAAACAGGCAATTATTATTTTGGAAAATGACGTAGATAAGGTCCATAACTAGACTGGAATTTTTTTATTAAACTAAAATTGAATAAAAAAAAAATATTATAATAACTAAAAATAACTAATAAGTAATAATTTTTTCAAACATTTTTAAACTATGTCAATATTGATTTCTTGGAAAATATTGATGATAGAAAAAAAGTATGAAATGCCCCATATACCTCTTTCAAAGTCATGTTCGCCTAGTATTTTTACCATTTTTTCAAATAATTTTCAAACTTTGTTAACATTGATTTCTTGGAAAATATTGATGATAGAAAAAAAGTATGAAATGCCCCATATGCCTCTTTCAAAGTCATGTTCGCCTAGTATTTTCAATAATTTTTCCAAACATTTTTAAACTTTGTTAATATTTATTTCTTGAAAAATATTGATGATAGAAAAAATGTATGAAATGCCCCATATACCTCTTTCAAAGTCATGTTTGCCTAGTATTTTTACCATTTTTTCAAATAATTTTCAAACTTTGTTAATATTTATTTCTTGGAAAATATTGATGATAGAAAAAATGTATGAAACGCCCCATATACCTCTTTCAAAGTCATGTTTGCCTAGTATTTTTACCAATTTTTTCAATAAATTTTAAGATTTATTATCGATTTCTCGAAAAATATTGATGATAGAAAAAAAGTATGAAATGCCCCATATACCTCTTTCAATGTCATGTTCGCCTAGTATTTTTCGAAATTTTTTCAATAAATTTTAAACTATGTCAATATTGATTTCTTGAAAAATATTGATGATAGAAAAAAAGTATGAAATGCCCCATATACCTCTTTCAAAGTCATGTTTGCCTAGTATTTTTACCATTTTTTCAAATAATTTTTAAACTACGTCAATATTGATTTCTTGAAAAATATTGATGATAGAAAAAAAGTATGAAATGCCCCATATACCTCTTTCAAAGTCATGTTTGCCTAGTATTTTTACCATTTTTTCAAATAATTTTTAAACTATGTCAATATTGATTTCTTGAAAAATATTGATGATAGAAAAAAAGTATGAAATGCCCCATATACCTCTTTCAATGTCATGTTTGCCTAGTATTTTCAATAATTTTTCCAAACATTTTTAAACTTTGTTAATATTTATTTCTTGAAAAATATTGATAATGTCGTTAAGTGTACTTTTCATAATAATAAAAGAAATAAATAAATAAATAATACCTTCTGGTGATCGTGCTAGCATACAAAATGGTTCACCACGAACTATGACTTCCTGCATAATAATACCAAAACTGTAAACATCACCTGGTTGTGTACCTCTTTTACGAAGAGCTGCGTGTCTCAATAATTCTGGTGCTGTCCACAATAAATCTTGAAAAATTAAAAAGTAATTAAAATGATTAAATATCAATGAAAATAATAATAATAATAATAATAATAATAATAATAATAATAATATAAATGATTACCTCGAGCTGTTTTAACAGGCATGACAATATTTTGTGCTTCATAAAATGCTGGTAATCCATAATCAGCTATTTTCAATACCCATCTAGCATCAATAACACAATTTCTCGATGTTAAATTACCATGTACACGAATTGGACTACTGTGTAAATACTTCATACCCTGTATTAATATCAATATCAATCAATTAATTAGTATTATTTATATAGTTGTTATCATGTATCTATATATGTTGATGTTTATTAAAATATTAATTTTATTCACCCGAACAAGATCAGTTAATAGAGAAAGTCTAAATGACCAATCTAACTTAACATCTTGAACTAAAACATCTTCCAATGATCCTCGTGAACAATATTCAGTAACAATACAAGGACGAGATGGTTCAGCTAAACATCCAATAAAAGGATTTAAATTCTCATGACGTAATCCATGCATCTATATTTATTATAAATAATTTAATAATAATAAATAATCTTTATATGTATAATATTAATGCAAAAAAAAAAAAAAGGAAAATTAATTAAATCTTAATTTACCATAACTAGGACATCCATTGCTTTACTTTTTAGCTCAAATGTAGCTTGGCAAGGAAGTTCCTTTAATTGTACCAAGTCACCCTGAAAAATGTTTCATCACATTAATTGAAATTTGTTGCCAGTGAGGGCAAATACTTTATATTATTTATTCCAAGCAGGCATATACATAATAATTTTCCTCGTAAAAAATAAAAAAAAACATAACAAGTGAATATTTAATGAAATAAGTATGTTAATTTTTTACTGTTGTTTTTGTTTTTATTTTATTTATATTATAATAATAATAATAATAAACTTACATTGTATCTTGCTCGTGAATCACCAAGTATATTAAGACGTGACAAACTACCTGTACTTGTTTTAAAATGTGGCTTGAGAGAACCAACACTACCCTGCAATAGATCAGGCTTTTCAATTTCTGGACCACCAAATTCTTGTAGTTGTTGCAACCAACAACACAACATTGCTTCTATACCCTCATCAACCTAATTATTGAATATAAATATAATATATAGTAGAATATAAATAATAATAATAATAATAAAATACTTACTCTACGACCATCAGAAATATATGGAAAAACAAAATCAGAAGCAGTAAGTATTATTTTAAATGGTCCTTTTGATATTCTTTTATTATTGAGATGTCTTTTAATTAAAATACCAATTATTATAATCAATAATGTTAATAATAGACAAACCAATATAACAGCAACAATGTGTGATGTTCTCAGTGGTAAATTATCATCATCATCATCATTATAATTTTCATCTAAATATATTATTAAAAAATATGATATTATTATTATTATTCAATTGCAACACAAACATGTAAAACAATGATGATGATGATATATTATTGTTAATATATATATATATATATATATATATTACCTTTGCAATCATTATCAGCTGTGAGACAGTATATTGGGTCAAGGATTATTTCTTCATCAGTAAGATTATTATTAACTACAAGCTCTTGAACAATTAAATTATCCCAACTTTCAATAACTTGTACAATTGGCATCCAATTGTTGTTGTTATTATTATTAATAAATAATTTACGTGATTCAAGTAAACCGTACGTAAACATTTTATTATTATATAAATTTAAATTATTATGATTAACATTTGATAATATATCAAATGATTCATTCAAATAATCAACAATTTTTTTTTCATAATATGCATCTGTACCATTGTAAATTTTTTCCAAATTGTATCTAAATAATAATAAAATAAAATATAAATATAATTATCAAGTTAAATTTTTAATATATACCTTTTGTCAAATGATAAAAAAACCATGAGATTTTTTGTATGAGCTTTTGCATTTTTTGCATTATTTTTTCCAGTCGAATTGTTAACTAAATTTTTTTCAATAGTTGTTGATGGTGGTAAAAAAAGTTCAGGTCCTCCAGGATGAACAAGTATAAAATGTGATTTTTCTAATTTTGATATTCTCAATGTTTCAAGTTTTTTTACAATACGATTAATAAATTCTTCATCATCAAATGGTAGACACAAAATTATAACTATATATATAAAATTATAAAATTAATTAATTAATAAATATATATATATGTATATGTATATAAGATGATTATGATAATAATAAATTATATATGAAAAATTACCTCGTGATATAATAAACTCAAGTGATTGATGAATTTGTTGTAAAGTTGATTGACGTGAAAGAATTGCATGATGACGAGGTATAATTCCAATGCTTTTCAATTCACCATTTATTAATTTTTCCAAATTTAACCATGGTTCTTCATCTTTTTTTTTTTTTTAAATTTTATTTTAACAAAAATAATATTATAATAATAAATAATATAGCTATATATATAAATACTTACCAATTGATACAATTGCAGCTGTTTTCCATTTAAAATGTAAAAATAATTGTGAAAAAGCTTGAGCAATAATTGGAAGAGCCGGAGTTAATCTTATCATTGAAGTTGCTTCATTATTTTTTAATATTTTCTGTAATTTAATATTTTTCTATAGTCGCATACATGTATATACTTGAAAATATATATATATATACAATATTTAAACTTGACAATAATAAATAAAAATACTTGACTTTATACTTTTAAAAGTCAAGATGATAAAAAAAAAAAAAAAAAACTAGGTCATTTATTATATATTATATTTTTTTTTTTTATAACAAGTATCTTATATATTAATTTTTTCGATTTTTTTTCTCAATTCAAATAGTATATACTTATTATATAATATAAAAAAATAAAATAAAAATACAAGGGTCATATAATTTATATTGGTGTGTCTATGATTAACAGAAGCGATATATATAAATTATATTTAGGTATATATGATATATTTTTAGGTATATCCTATTGCTACTATTTTACTATTATATTTTTTACTATAATAAAAATAACATATAAAATACTATATATGATATGATATGATATTTAGTACTACACAATCACAATACTTCAAGTCATTCTTTTTTTTTTCAAGATCAATTGTCTAGAGCTTTTTTTTTTTTTTCCTTAGCTACATTTGTAAAGACTCTCTTATTTTATCAATAGAATATAACATGTATTTACATTGCACATATCGTAAAAATAATAATAAATAAAAATCCTGTAGAATAATATTTTAACATAATAATAAAATAAAAATATATGTATTAGTACAAATAAGTATATATAGATAAATTTACTTATTGTCTTTGTTTAATGAATATGATTTATCGCATATATATGTATGTATATGCGGAAATTTAGTTGAATTTGGTAAAACTTCAAATAAGGGGATGAAAAAGTTTGTCTTAATTTTTTTTCTCATATAAAGCCACTTTGTTAAATTAAAAATACGTATTTTTCTTGTTAAAAATTATATTCATTTACAATTATATTGAAAATAATTATTATTGTTAAAATTAAATTCATATTATATTTATTATTATTTTTATGTTATTGTGATATAATAATCAAACTTTTTATCATGAAAGTTTGATTAATTTTATGTTAATTTAATATTATATATATATGTATATATATGTATATAATTACAAACTTTTTAAACATATAGAAGAAAAAGAATAAAAAATATAAACACGTAAAATATTATTGAAAATAAAATAAACTTTTAAAAAAGCATTAATTAAATTATTTCTTCCTCATTTTATATATATACTTGAAAATATATACTACCTATAAATTTACATTTAAATTTATAATAATAATAATAATAATGATAAAGCATTTGTCAAGATTTTATTAAGTGGAAAATATAAAAATAGAAAAATAATAAAAATAATAAAATGAATGACAGACAAGAAGAATAAAAGTTGATGCGGAAATGATTTGCTCTTATTTCCGTTTTTATAGTTGGTTTAGTTTCTTTACGCGTTTGTCAAGCAATTATTTCATCTTTAATTATTATTATTATTATTATTATTATTATTATTATTATTATTATTATTATTATTATTATTATTATTATTATTATCAAACTTTAACTTTTGTATATAGGTATATAAATACCTATATGAATATTTATGAAAAATTTAAAAAGAAACTTACTGCTTGACAGGTCCAAGTTAAAAGTGGTTTGTCCCAGAGAAAAGCAAGTCTCTCAGCAACTTGACATGTGTTTACATCAAGAGCCGCAATAAGTGCTTTTGTTGTTGATTGTTCTAAAACTTGAACAAGTGCACCAAGACCCCATGATTTTGATTCACATGCAACTGATGCAAATATAAATATTTATTTTATATATTAATTTAATTAAAACTATATATATATAAATGTAATTGCTGTATGGTTTTATGCTTATGTATTTATTATATACGCATATATAAATTTTAATAAAATAATATAAATATATACAAACGTGATTTTTGAAGAATTCCAACACTGAGATTTCCATTATTATTTTTATAAAAATCAATAAATTTCATAATTTCATTGTCTTGATTATTATTTTTGCAATTTTCACGTAAAAATATAACAGCATCATATTTTTTATTATTGTTTATTATAATATTTTTATGAATTGACATTGAATAATTAATTGATGTCATTGAATTACTATTATCAATAATAGCAGTTGTAGTTTTAATAATTGGTTGTTGTTGTGATGATGATGATGATGATGATGATGATGATGATGATGATGATGATTGTAGTGGTAATGGTGGTGGTATTGCTAAAGTCATTGATGACCATAATAATACAAGACCAATTAGACTGAGGATGAGGAATAACCACCAGTCCTGGTGAAGCCGGTTACGGGCCATTAGCCCGACCAACCTCACCAATCACTATTTTACCTGTAATTTTAAATTAAAACAAACTATTGTATTTATTGATATATATATATATTATATATTATTTATATATATTATACCTCAGAGTTGTTTATCACGTGTTCCAATAATAATATTTATAATTTGAATATGCTATTATTTATATAAGTATGTCAAATTAAATGTATTTTTTATATATATTTTATTTATCTTGACAGCATATATATATATATTTTTTTTTTTTTTTTTTTTTTCTTTGTATAAATAAGTATATCTGATGACAACAATACCAAATTTATTTATTTATTTATTTATTTGTTTTTCCTATACATTTATCAATTTATATTACACATAAAATATCAACAAATATTCCATATATATGTACCTATAATTATATTACTTAGAGTAAACATTATTGTTTTAAATAAATTAACGCACATTTACCTGCGTATACAGGTATATATAAAATTTATATTTTTTAAAATAAACAAACAAACAAACAAACAAACAACAAATTGATGGTGAGCTTTATATTAAGAGCTTGTAACTGTGGCGCGCACAATTTCAATACTATTTCAATTTTATGTACACTATGCTCCAACTCAAGCTCAATCTCAAGCTCAAGCTCAAGCTCAAGCTCCAGCACCATCACCCTCAACATCAACATCAACATGGTATTAGTATTTGTAGTAGCAGTAGTAGTAGTAGTAGTAGTAGTAAATGTTGGTGGTGGTGGTGGTGATGCATAGATTTACAGAGAAATAATTTTGCACACAATTTTCTAGAAAAACAGAGAGATGGTCAAAAGAGGGATGTTGTATGTGATGGTACAAGCTAGCATATAGCATAGGTATATATGATAGGGGAAGAAAATGAAAATAAAAATAAAAAAAAAGATAAATAGGCTAAAAGGGGTGCGCGCACGCGTCTCGTTGACATTCGCCCGGGATACTTG
The DNA here is from genome assembly GCA_011426435.1 of Lysiphlebus fabarum. Lineage (NCBI taxonomy): Eukaryota > Metazoa > Arthropoda > Insecta > Hymenoptera > Braconidae > Lysiphlebus > Lysiphlebus fabarum. The sequence goes on along the minus strand of WSYQ01000256.1, from coordinate 114,426 downwards.
CATTGTATATAATATTATGCCGAGCAGAAATATTCTCTCAGATATTTAGTATATGATGATGATGATGATGACATTTTGCAATAATTTTTCTCCAATAAAATATTATATATACATAAAAAAATATCATCAAAAAGGTCAAGTGATATAAATTAATAATAATTTTAAAGGTCCACTAATATAAATATACATATATAGGTACATACATACAATATGAGTTTATTTATTCAAAAAATAAATCTATAGGTAATACATATGTATAGAGCAATTAAACAAATTAGTTTTACCTCAAATATATATATATATAAGTATACCTATATATGTTTTTTAATATTAAATTTAATTTTTTTAATTGCAGCTATGTTGACTAGCACAGTGAGTTGGCTGATGTTGACACTGTTATTATTGATTGCATAATATACCTCTTATTATGTGAGGTAAAAACTAATTGGCGATATAATTTAGGTATATATATACTTATAATACATATGTATATGACAAATTTCGACATATACATATAATATAAAATATATCGCATCGGTTTATTATCATATATGAGCTGTTGACTGTAAATTTGAGGGTAGAATTTAATAATTTAATAGAATAAAATAGAATAAGAAGGGCAAAGAAGCAAAGCCAATGTGATGGGGCAGCAATATTACAATTAATATAAGGGATGACTTGTATGTATATATGTACCTATATTCAACAAGGAAAATATGACCTAATCGATTTTGTTACTAAACGCAGGCATTATACATATATATATATATATATATATTTAACACATATTATTTTTATTAATAAATTTTTATAATTTTTAATGATTAAGTATATATTTAGATACAACTAATCAATTTTTCAATATTTAATTAAATGCGTAATAATAATAATTACAAAAAAAAAAAAAACTTTTTATTTTGTATATATATATTTATAATTATTTTGACACCAATCAATCACACGTGCAACAATATGTATAAGTATACATATATACATTAAAAATATCAAAATACAACCCAGCTGACAAGTAAAGTTGTATATTTATTTATTTATTAAATATTCATACAGATGATATGATATGATATGATGTGATGTAATGTAATGTAATGTAATGTGATTTTTCAAGGCCACATTCGTATATATTAATACATTGAAAAATAATAAAATGTGAAAAAAATACAAGAAACATCGCATATTATAATGTCATATATCAAAAAAAAAAATGAAAAATAAAAAGGCAATCAATTATTAAAAACCCCCCACGTAAATAAATATAATAAATATATAATTATAAATATATATGTATATCCAGAAAATTTCTAGAAAATGTCCATAGCCATTTACAGAAATTTACCGGTAATTTACCAGTACGGGGATTCTGGTACATAATCCGTGACTGGCTGGGTGAATATACTTATAAAAATATTAATATTAAATAAATACTTATTTGAAAAAAAAAAAAAAAAATAATACAAACTGTTGATAAAAAATCAACAGCTCAAAATATTGAAATTTCAAAACGCAATAGCCGATACAAAAGATTTCTTTATACTGCAAATTGCCGATGAATAAATAAATAAATAAAATATATAAATAAATATAAATAAATATTGTAATAATAATAATAATAATAATAATAATGACAATAATATATGATATGGTTATTTTCTCACGATCGAAATATAGTAATCAAGTGATAAATATATGTATAATAAATTGTGGTATATTTTTGGAGAATCCTGCGGGTCGCGTGTCTGTCTATATCACTTGAAGAGTTGAAGATTTTATATAAAATATTTCATAGAAATATAAATAAAATATATAGGTATATATATAAAATGACTGCAAGACCACCATAATATAAATTCATATACAAATTTTTATATATATACCTATAAAAATACAATATGTCTATAATAATAATAATGTAGGAAAATTATCAAAAAAAAAAAAAAAAAAGCATATGGCCCTAATACGGGGGCCACGATAAAATAAAAGCACATTCTTTGAATTTTATTTTCATTATAGTATTTGCAACATTTACTATACATTATATCATTATTTTAAATTTTTAATTAAAATTGATTATTTTATTATTTCATTTTTTTTTATAAACATATAAATATATAGGTATATATTTAATTTATATATAATGTTGTATTATTATGAGCCAACTGCAGCAAACATGCGAATAATAAGATTTTTTTTTTTTTAAATAAAATCTATTGCATATTTTTTTGATTAAATTTATTTTTTCATATAAAACATATGTATATGTATACATATGATCAACTGCAGTAGGCGTATTAATTTTTTTTTTTTTGACGCAGCAATTATGTACCCATATTATTTAAAAATAAAAAAATAATAACGACAAATATACAAATGAATAATATTATATAGACAAGGTGTCAAGATGCAGGTAAAGGATCCATTTGTTACATATGATATTATGATATATACCTATATATATATTAAAATGGACCGCCCGCAGGGTCATCGAAGCAACATGTTGAACATTTTATAGCATTATTATAGTGTATGTATATATACACGAAATAAACTATAAAATAAATAAATAAAAATTAGGTAAAAGGAAAAAAAAAAAAAATGGAAAATGAAAATGAAAGTAAAAAAAGCATCCCTGCAGTATGATGATGATGATGATGTCCAAGATGGATTCACCTTAAATAGTAGGTATATAATATGCGGGATTCATCTTATATATATACGTATTTGTCATTGACAATAAAAATATCATCCCCTTTGAATTATAAAAGTACAATATTTTACAATCGAATAATATTTCGTGAGAAATATACATGAAATTGTCGATTTTATTTGTTTGATGATGGTGCTTCATGAAGTGAAGAGTAAAGTGCGGGTGGTTCTCACGAACCATTATTTTATTTTATTTTTTTTTATTTTATTTTTTAAATATTTTTTGGGTGATTGAGATTATATTTATAAAATATATAAGTATGTATCTGCAGTTTATGCATCAACATTTATATTTATATATTTATAAAAATAAATAATTGTATATAAAAAATAATACATATAGTAATATTTTATTTCGACATATATAAAAAGTCCACCGGAGGTTTCCCCGTCGCCTTCGTGCAATTACATCCAATTGAAACAATTTAGTTCAATTGATCTTAACTCGCTGAATTGACCGGCAGGCTCGAGACTCTTCCACTCAGCTATGCGGGTTTTATTCCGTTATTTTTTTTTTTTAGACCATTTATATTTTTATTTTTTTTATTCCATTCTGTATCACGCATATACAAAAACTAAAAAAAAAAAAAAAAAAAAAAAAAAAAAAAAAAACAAGATTTAAATTACAAGACAATAGACGACAAAAGTTTGATACAGCAGCAAAGTATATATCATATATATAATTATATATATATACAAAAATAATAAGAAAAATAAAAATTTCAATAGCTATATGTTCTCATCGCATATGATATATATATATATATATGAAAGAATTTATAATAATAATATAAATAAAAAAAAAAAAAAAAAAAAGCAAAAGGGTCATCAACAGGAAGGACAAAGAGGGCAAGGGGTGATAATTTTTAAATTGTTATATACATGTATATTCACGCAATGACTTGATGATCATGATGACGATTATTATTATTATTATGAATCTTTCAAAGGGAAACAAGAGCAAGATGAGAGCAAAACCAAGTAACAATATCAAGTATGATATCATATATGTATAGATGAGAAGGAGGAGCCATCAGCCATCAGCCATCAGCAGGTATACTCCTTTTTGTGCAATATATAGTTTTATTCAAGTGGGAGTTTAATGCACGGGATATTTTAACTCGCTTGTCAACTAACATGACTCTTCAAACATTAACTCTAAATCTTTTTTTTTTTTTAAATTCTCATCATCGTCATCATCATCATTATTATTATTTTTATTATTTTTTTTTTTTGCGTATTATTATTAAAAAAAAAAAAAAAATAGCAACACATTTATACACAGATACGTCACACGACAAGTTTGTCATCACTCTGCAACAATGCAAGTATAATGAAAAATTGAAAAGAAAAAAAAAACACTGAGGGAAAAACACTATTTTATTTTAATGCCATACATATACATATATAACATCTTTGCAATAATAATAATAATAATAATAATCATGATGATGATGATGATGATGATGATGATGATGATGATGATGATGATGATGATGATGATGATGATGATGATGATGATGATGATGAAAACACAAAATAATTTTTAATAATTAATGGAAAAAAAAAAAAAAAAAACGTGGGTCAGTGCAGGAGGCGACCCACCCGGTACTGCAGTCTGGCATCACCGAACCTTTACTTATATCGTGCCTCAGCTAATAACGCCCAGTAATGTGATATGATTAGCTTAGTTGAGTTGAGTTTAGTTTGTATTCGTTCAATTCACTTGGTTCGTCAGCAAAATCACATCGAGTTAAAAACCATTTAGTCCATTTAAAGTCATAAACATCTCAGTGTCTTTATCGCCACAATCAACAATAATACTACAATGGATTCACCATCATCATCATCATTATCATTATGATAAATACATTGTCTTATTTACAACTTCAATTTGCCATTATACATATATCTACAATCTTTCATTTATTATTTTTATTTAGTTGTTATTTGTATAGAAAAAGCACGTGCTTGATCCGTCATCATTTATTCACTCATCAACAATGATTAAATAACTATATATACATACATATACCTTTACTTGTGGCAAACGACGACATGTGCACACAGGTTTTATTGTTATATATTATACAATTGCTGTATTTAAATAAATAAATAAATAAATGATACGAATAATAAAATACATGCAACAAGTCAATCTGTCAATATACATATAACACATAATGCGAATATAACAACATAACACAACTCATAACATAATATAATATAATATAATATATAAGATTGATTTTAATTAATCATTAAAATTAGCACTTGTTATGGAATAATATAACATTATAAAAAAGCATCATTATGATCCATAAACTAATAATGCAGAATGTATGAATGGGGGTAGTTTGATTAGACCAATTCGAGGCAATTCCTGACTATTTGATTGCTGGCATTCATTGAAGGCTCTGGTCTGTTTAACAACGAGTTTGTCATTCCAGTATCATATTGTCAACCAGTCAAGATGGTTCCTTATCATTATCGATATATTGGAAATTATTAATTATCTATACAATAATAATAATAATACAACAACTACATGTATATCTATGCTACATAAAGTCAGAGATAGTCAGAGTCTGCAGTCGAGGTATATATAGATGATCTTATAAAAATTACAGATTTACATAATGATTCAATCAATTCCAATGGACAACAAAAAAATATATAAAATATAGAAAAAAAAAAAAATAGTATTATGAGAAAATTCAAAGTAGGTAAGCAAGCAAGACCCGCATGTGTTATCTCAATCATCATCAGCGGCATCATCCTAAAAATATTAAGTAAAGCAAGAGATAAAACATGTACTATCCTATATATATATATATATATTAGCTTTCGGCTTATAGCTTATAGCTTGTACATCATTGTCATCATCATCATCATCATCATCATCATCATCATCATCATCATCATCATCATCATATATAAAAAAATAAATAAATATACAGCAAGTATCATAAGGCACCAAGGCACCAAGGCATAACGTCGTTGTACCACCACACTCGTCCTATTGGTTACACTCGTAATATACTGTGGTATCGTGGGCGGTGCCTTACAGCCATCCTTTTAATATAAACTTGTGTGTGAGTTAGTTGTCTGGTCATTAGAGATCAGTACTCGCACTCTAGATGAACAGTAACGTTCACTGTTTATTTATCAAAAATTAAAAAAATTATTAATATTCATTTATATAATTTAATTTTTAATATTTTTTTATTTATATTAATAAATAAATAAATAAATAAATAAATAAATAAGTAGATAAATAGATTGATAGATATACCAATCAACTAACGACGGTAAATTTAATTATAATAAAAAAAATATTTATTTAGCAAGAGACAACGACAACAACAAATTGCAATATACATATATAACTAGTTCACTTGGTTAACTTTGTTTAAAATTAATCAAAATTAATCATAATCATCCCAACAATTGATAGCAATTGGTTGAGATTTCATTAACGCAACGACCTGCAACAAATAACACTCTTCACCTATTCTCTACCCAATTTCATCAATCAATCAATCAAATAAATCAATTTAATAAATATTAATTATATTTTAACAGAAATAAAATTTATTATATTTATTTTAATTTGTTTTGTTTTGTTTTTTTTTTTTTAAAAACAACGTGATTAAATTTTGTGTTAATTATTAAAAATAAAAAGTAAAGTGAATAATATTATCTCATGAACATCGTCGATTATTCTTGGCAATCAGTTCTTCTGGATTATCCGAGGAATTATTTGAACAGTGATATTGATTCTTCGTTTGTGGAGAATCAACAGTATAATCAAGTGGTGGATAATTTTGATGCAAATTATATCATGGATGGTACACCATTTGATGATTCAATATTTTCGGATTTTGGTAGTGGTGTTGGTGTTGGTGTTGGTACCAGAAGTGCTACCGGTGTTCATTCAATTCAAGTAATGCTTGGTCTACATGGTAATCATCATCCAGCTGATTTAATACCACCTGGTGGACATTTACATAAATTAGATACATCTGAATCATCACCAACTTCTCATCATCAAAATTCTCATCATCTTCAACAACAACAACAACAGCAACAACAACAACAACAAGTCCAACAACAACAGCAACAACAACAAAAAGAATTAAAGGAATTAGAATTGGCTGGAATGTATGGACCAATGTCACAAACACAAGATGTTACAACATCAACATCAAATGTTGTTACACCAACATCAACATCATTGCAACAAAATTTACAAATGGCAAATCAATTGAAAAGAAAATCTGAGGATACAATTAATTCAATGACTCAAGGTAAAAATAATTTTTATTTATTTGAAAAAATATTTTTAAAAAAATAAAAATAATAAACTAATTTATTTATTTATTTATTTTTTTTTTAATAGCCAATGAGACTCAACCAGCCAAAAAAGATTCAAAGAAAAAAACAGATAACAATGGAATTAAAAAGAAAAAAACAAGGTAAATATTTAAAAATATTTTTTATTTTTTTATTATTTTGGGGAAAATTTAACTCGGTCAAATAATAAATATATTTTAATATTGACATAACAATATTAAAATATTATCATATCACAAAGTCATTTGAAAAAAAAAAAAAAAAAAAAAACCCAACACACTACAACAAGTTGGTGATAAATATTATTATTATTATTATTATCATCATCATATTAGTAGGTAAATAAAAATATTTATTAAATTTTTTTTTTTTTAGGACAACATTTACTGCATATCAATTGGAAGAACTTGAAAGAGCATTTGAACGTGCACCCTATCCAGATGTATTTGCCAGAGAAGAATTAGCATTAAAACTTGCATTATCAGAATCACGTGTTCAAGTATGGTTTCAAAATCGTCGTGCAAAATGGAGAAAACGTGAACCACCACGTAAAACAGCTGGTTATATGACTGGTGGATCACCAAGTCCTGGTTTAACTGGTTCATTTACATCATTAAATAATAGTTTAAATCCATTTGCAACAAGTACAAGTGTTGCAGCATCAACACCACCAGATGCTTGGGCATATTCACCAGCTTATGATTTAGCACCACATTTAAATTTATTAAGTCCATCAAGCTCACCTTATTCATCAACATTTGGTGGTACATCAAATAATGGAACATATTCATATGCAACAATGTTACCACAACATGATACATCATTATTTTCAACATCAAATACAAATACGATGCGTGTACATCAAGATTATATGACAACAACATCAACAACAACAACAACAAATAACAATAGTCCACCACCACAACCACCAACAAATGCTTTAACACATGCTGATTATCAAAATATGATTGCAGCAGCAGCAACAGCAGCATCACATTCACCACAATCACATACAAATCATCATCATCCTCATCATGTTGTTGTTGTTGGTGGTGGTGGTGGTGGTGGTGGTGGTGGTGGTGGTGGTGGTAGTAGTAGTAGTAATAGTGGTGGTAATGGTAATGGACCAACAAATAATAACATGTCTGAGGATGAACATGGTCAAAATAAAGGACAAATTGATTATGTTGGTGGACTTAGTCCAACAGATAAATATCATCATGAACAAGAATATCATACACATCAACAAGACACAGGTATACATCAAAAAAATGATTATGGTATGCATTCACCACCTCCACCTCCACCACCACCTTCATCATCATCATCATCATCAGTAAGATCAATAAAAGATCAAGTACTTGTTAAAAGTGAACCACCTGAACACCAAAATTATGTTCAACTTCCGCCTTTTTTGAATTAACTCGGACCCTCGTTAAACGAGAAACATATTATTAATTAATTATTATTATTATTATTATTATTATTATATGCAATAATATTGTGCCTTTGATTCATTCATTCAATCAATCATGAATCATCATTTATTAGTTTTAGTTTTATATAAAAAATAAATATATTAATTTGGCGATAAACCAAAGAAATTAATTATCTCATTAAATTCAACACTATTTAAATGTGTTGCTGTTTTAATTTTTTATTATTATTATTATTATTATTATTATTGTTATTATTAAATGCAATTTACTTGATTTTATTCAATTTTAAGTTGTGTGTATGTGTGTGTGTATATGTTTGATAAAAATTTTGATAATGATTAAAAAATATTAATAATAATAATAATAATAATAATAATAATAATAATAATAATAATAATCAAATGATATTGAAATGATAAAATAATTTGAGGATTGTCCGAGCATATTTTATGTTAATTATAAATTTTTATTTGTATGAATAAATAAAAAAAATTATTTACCTCGTTTAATTATGTGTATTTTTGTTGTTTTGATTGATCTTGATTGTCATAATTATCATCATGATACTGATGATATTGATATTGTGTATATTGTTCATTATCATTATCATCATGATTTTGTTGAATAGTTTGAAATTCAGGAGTTAATTGCCATATACCCTCACCAGTAAAATGATATTTTTTTTCAATTTTATAAATACACATAGCTAATAATTGACAAGGTGTATAACGTTCCTCTTGATTCAATGATTCATTTATTTTTAATAAATCAATATACATATATTCCACTTGTTCCCTGTTTTAAAAAAATATTAATAATATGAAATATTTAATTTTTATTTTTATTTAATAATAATCATAATAATGTAATTAATGTTTTTTTTTTTTTTTTTTTTTTTTACCTGGAATATAATAATAATTGTAAATTTTGACAAATATCTTGTATTTGAAAATTATTCATTAAATATTTACAAGTATTATGAGCTGATATGATATTTGCACGTTTCCACAATGAATGTTTTTTTAATTCAATTTTTAATTTTAAATAATCAATTCCAATTTGTTGAGCCAATTCTATAAAAATATCATTGTGTTTGTATGTTTTTCTTGTATCTTTTAAAAATCTATACAAAATAAATAAATAAATAAATAAATGATTAATTATTTTAATATATTAGGTATAGGTGTATATACCTATATAAAAAAACTTACGCATCAAATTTGTTGATTGGTGATCCTAATATTTTAATAGTAAGACTATGTGTAAAACCTAAATATTTAAGATAATATATTCTATTACTTATACCATCTTTTGTTAATACTATTTTTAATATTGAAGGATGATCAGATATTATTTTTAATTCTGATATATTATTAATTGCTTCAATACCAGTTATTAAATTATCAGCATCAACTAAAAGTATATCTGGACAATTTTCTAATTGTATATTTGTAAAATTATATTTTTCCAATAATTTTTTAGCAACTGATACATTTTTATATTTCATTTTATGAAGTTGTGGAAATTTTATTAATAAATTTTTTATTGATACATCACAAATTGTTTTTAATTCATATAATATTTTTTTTAAATCAATTCCACAACTATTTTCAAGACATCTTTTTGTTCGTATCTGTTTAATAATAAATAATAATTAATTAATAATAATAATAATTGATAATAATATTATATAAATAAAATAAAATAAAAAAATATTTAATTACTATTTTAATTGGTAATCCATAATCATAATAAAGTACATCAAAACTATTTTTAATATTTGCAAAACTTTTGTATAATAATTTTGTAGTAACAAGTTTTAATAATTTATCTTGATCATCTGAAAATTCAAGTCTCCATTTGATATAATGACTTAATATTAATTTTCTATATTGATTCATTGATAATGTTTCACTGAGTAAATTTAATTCAGGTACATTACATGGAGGTACATGTAAATATGAATAAAGCTTTTTACAAATATTTTCATTACTTGGAATTTTAGCAAATGCTTTAAATGATGCAACATTTGTTGAACCACCACATCTAAAATTTAATTATTATTAATTATAATATTGTAAATTATTATTATTATTAATAATATTTAATATAAAATTACCTTGCAATCATAGTTGTTGTTATATATTTTGCTCCCATTTCTTTTAATAATGTTATTCTGTCTATTAATTGTTGTTCATCTAATTCCAAAAATTTAATATTTGTTAAACCATGTTTCATATCAATATTTTCCATCTAGAAAAATTTAATTATTAAACAAAATAAATATATTTATTATAAATAATTTAAAACAACAATTAACTTACTCGACAAATATTACAATTATCATTAATTGTATTTAATGGAATTTGTAAAAATTTATTACTACGATGAATAAGAATATTAGCTTCATTTTCATCAACTTGAAAATTATTAATTATAAATTTTTTATAATCTGTAAATGTTGGTGTTGTTGTATAATTATTATATTCTTGTTGTTGTTGTTGTTTTTCTTTTTCTTTTTCATTATCTTCTTCATTTGATGTTGGTGTTAATAATATTTCAAGGTTAGAACTTGTATTTCTAAATATTATATTGTTACAATATAAAGAATAATAATTGTCATACTTAATTTTAGCTCTTGAAAATATATTTGTAATTTTTAAAAATTTCATATCTATTCATTTGTTAATATAATATTTACAAAAACAATGTAATCTAAATTCTAAATACTTAAACAACAATATATCTAGTCTTCTTGGTTTTGAGATACTTCAATTGCCCCAGATATATATATTTTATCCATCTTTTAGCTAAATAACAAACTAAATTTTTGTGTTTCTCTCTCAAACAATCGATAAAACAGACTAATAATTATATAATAATAATAATAATAATAAATTAATAATAATATTAAATTTTAAATAAATAAATAAATCATTAAAAAATTATTAACTCAACAATGACGTTGGTTTATTCAATATTTATATATTTTATTATTAAACAATTAAAAATAAATAATTATATATAAATAGAATAAATAAATATAAAAAATTAATAATGTTTTATTAATAAAAATAATTTTGAAAATTTCAATATAATCAAAAGAATAGAAAATAAATAAATAAATTACATTGATTAATGGTTTTTTATTATAAATACACATGTATACCTATCATATAGATATATTGACACAATATGACGATATCATATAATATATATCATATTTTATTTTATATTATATTGAATAGGTAATTTATTATCATCATTTCAATAGTTTTATATATTTACATTGAATGGTATTATCAAATATTGGATATTTTACTTGGATATTTTAAATAAATATCCAGTTAAATTTGCAAAATTTTAGTTATAATAAAATATCATTCAATTCATTCACCATCAGAGCTGTGCTTGTTTATTATTATAAATATGATGATGAAATATAATAATTTAGAATGGAAATTCATTAATTGTATTGTTATTTTATTATTTTTATTTTCAAAAATGATAAATGCTGATAAAATTGTTGAATCAAATATAATATCATCTACTAATGAAACCAACAATGATCTTACTGTTTTGGTTAATTTTTTTTAAAATTTTTTTTCATATATAAATTTATTTATTTATTTATTAAATTAAATTTTTTTTTTTAATAATAATAATAATAATTATAATGATAAATATATTTTACAGAAATATTTAATACAATATGGATATTTGGCTGATAAAAATTTGGATAATAAATTAATTAATTGGGAAACTGTATCAAATGCAATAAAAGAATTTCAAAAATTTGCAGGAATAAATGAAACAGGTAAATTATATTTCATTTAGATTAATTATATAATTTACCAATTTATTAATTTATTTGATTTATTTATTATAGGTATTTTAGACAATGATACATTGAGTTTAATGAATATGCCAAGATGTGGAGTTAAAGATAAATTAAATCCAACATCAGATGATGATGATGATGATGATGATGATAATAATAATAATAATAATAATAATAATAATAATAATAATAATAATAATAAAGTTAAACGTTATTCTACTTTAGGTAAATATATACCTATAAAATGAATAAATAATTTCAAATAAATTAATTAATTAATTAATTAATGAAAATAAATAGGTACAATATGGTACAAGTATCAGCTAACATATCGTATAACAAAATATCCTTCAAGATCTGTACTTGATAAAAATACAATTGACAAAGAAATATCACGTGCATTTAATGTTTGGTCTGATTATACTGATTTAACATTTACACCAACTCAATATGGACCAATTGATATTGAAATTAAATTTGAACGTCGTAATCATGGTGATTATGATAGCTTTGATGGACCAGGTGGAGTTTTAGCTCATGCATATGGTCCAGGACACGGTGGTGACATACATTTTGATGATGATGAAAATTGGACAGCTCATGATTATTATGGAATTAATTTATTTCAAACAGCTGCACATGAAATTGGTCATGCACTTGGTCTTGCTCATAGTAATTTTATGTCTCTTATGGCACCAATTTACAGACAATATAATCCAAATTTTTCTCTTGATTATGATGATATACGAGGCATTCAAGTAATATTTACAAAATTTTTTATATTTTTTTTTGACTAAATTAATTTTTTTATTTATTTATTATAAATTTTTAGGCATTGTATGGAGCTAAAAAATTAAAACCAACAGCAACAACTACTGTTCCACCACCAAAACCAATAACAACACAAAAAACAACAACAACAACAATAAATGAAAATAATAATGGACAATTTCCAGACATTTGTAAAGATACTAAAATAGATACTGTTTTTAATGATAACAAAAACAATATAATATTTTTTAAAGGTATATTATTGATATATTTATTTATTTAAATGATAATAATAATAAAATTAATAAAGTACAGGTGATTATTATTGGACAATGATTAATGGTAAACGAATAAATGAGCCACCAAAATTAATAAGTTCATATTGGAAGGGTTTACCAGGTAATATTGATGCTGCATTTACACTTTACAATAGATATACATTTTTTTTCAAGGTAAATAAATAAATAATATTTTAAATGTAATACGTATATTATTATTATTATTATTATTATTTATAGGGTACAAAATTTTGGAGATATCTTGATAATAAAGTTGATGGAAATTATTTTCCAAGAGAAATTAGTCAAGATTTTCCAGGTGTACCAAATAATATTGATGCTGCAACAATATCATCTCAAAATGAAGTGATTTATTTTTTTAAAGGAGAATTTTATTGGAAATTTTATTATCGTAGTATTAGATTAATAAAAATTTCATCTCCAATTCCAATAGGACTATTATATGGTGCCCCTGATAATGGTATTGATGCAGTTTACACAACAGATGATTCAACCTATTACTTCAAGGACAATATATATTATGTTTCAAACACCAAAACATTGGCAAGTTGCAACATTATTTATTTTATATTATTATTATTATTATTTATTATTTATTATTTATTATTTATATTATATTTACAGACTACTGTTAGTGGATTTATGAGTGACTCTTTGTTTTATTGTCCAAAACAATAAATAATTTTTAATTTTTCTTGATATTTAAAAAAAAAAATCGCAATTTTAAATTTAAATGTCAATTATTATTGTTATTGTTACTGTGACGTCATTTATTTTACACTAAATACATTCATGCGCAGATAATTACACACTCGGACACACACACGATGATGATGACACCAAACAAATAAATTTTTTAAGTTTATCAATTTATACTTGTATATAAGTATCTAATGTTGAGAAAAAAAAATAAATTTCATTGAAAAAACATAAAATAAGTATATGTATAATATTTTTTTGTTAGTTTATTTACAATGTAAAAATTAATATTTAAAAAATAAAAAAAAAAAAAACAAACAAAACAAAACATATGTTTACATTTGGGCTAGTTTACATTTAACTTTGACTGACTAACAGCTGTTGCCCCCCTCTCTCAATAACACATACACACACACATAAAAATATATAAAAGAGGTCGCGCAAGTGCAACACACACACACAGACACAAATGTAAATGCATTTATAACACAAAAAATAATAATAAAATAGTTACAAAGGCTTCGTTGAAATCGTCATTAAAAAACTTGAAAAATAATTAAATAAATTATAAATAAATATATAAGGAACTTGATAAAATTATTAAGAAAAAAATTTGTTATTGTGGTTTTTGTTGTTGTTGTTATTTTGTTTATATTAAAAATTAAAAAGCAAAATAAATAATAAATAAATAATTACATACATACACACATATACATGTATACAAAGTGATTTTATATGAGGTTTTAATAATAATAATAATAATAAACGTATAAAAACTGGTTTTGGTGAATCAAGTTTTGATTTGTTATATATATTTATCCTATATGTGTTTGTGTGTGTGTGTGACAACAATAAATAATATTTTATTTAATTTTTTTGTTAAAAAATATAATGACAATATATATTTATTACATGTTAAAGTTAAATTGATCCTATAGGTATACCAATTAATATTTTATATTCATTAAATAATAATATACAGTGACATTTATTATTATATATATATATACCTATACAAATACAATAAACCTATATCTATATATATTTATTGAAAAGTTTCTTTGTTCCAAGAGTTTCTTGCGCATTTGCATTTGTGCCAGTGGCGCAGATTGCTTTGTGCTCTCTCGACAACAACAACAACAACAACAACAACAACAACAACAACAACAACAACAACAACAACAACAACAACAACAAACCAACAGTGTTTTGTGTGTGTGTTAGTGTTTTTTTTTTAATTAAAAATTTATCTACAAATTAAATAAATATTTCAACAAAAAAATTATCAGGTACCAATAATACCAATAATACTGGAAGAGTGGTTAGTATATATACATTTAACATTTATTATTATAATAATAGTAGGTACACATAACACCTAGGTTGTTGTTAATCAAATAATAATAATAATAATGACAAATTTTTTTACAATTTTTTATATAAGTACCTATATCATTTTAATTTGGACAGTATATAGCTTTTAATAATCAAGCAAATTTTTGTTGTGTTTTGATTTATTATCAATTTATTTTTCTAGTTTTGTTGATTTTATTTTATTTTTTTGCTACATTTTGAAATATTAAATAGGTATAGGTATATGTATCGTTTGAGAGTAAATTGTTATTATATTATATTTAATATATAATGTAACTTAATAAATATATAGTAAATTATTATAATAATGCTGCTTTGTTTATTATTTTGATAATCAGCTGATTGACTGGCTGGCAACAACCTTTTATTTATTTATTTATTTATCAATATAAGGATATTTTATTTTAATAATAATAACAATAATAATATTATTTTATATATTTTTTGTTTTTGAAT
Source organism: Lysiphlebus fabarum (assembly GCA_011426435.1). Classification (NCBI taxonomy): domain Eukaryota; kingdom Metazoa; phylum Arthropoda; class Insecta; order Hymenoptera; family Braconidae; genus Lysiphlebus; species Lysiphlebus fabarum. Next base: position 98,470 of record WSYQ01000256.1, on the reverse strand, counting down.
AAAATAAATAGGGCTGAAATAGAAAAACAAAATTGATACATGACGTGCAGATTAACGGGGGCCGTTCTCTCGAGCAAGCCAAAACGTGGAGTACGGCCCCGTAAAACTTGACGATAAAATTAATCAACCAGCTAAGAGTATCATCATCATCATCATCATCAGCTGGAATAAATAAATCAAGGCTATTATTTGATACTTGGTATAAATAATAATCATCATGTTGTACATATTTTATGTTGACACTGGTGCAACAATTACTTTTAACATTGGTCTCGCCCTTCAAAGGTAATTTTTTTAAATTTTAAAATAAACTTTTTATTATTATTATTATTTATGATTGTGTGTAATGTGTATGTGCAATTCATTTAAAATAACTACGTAGTTTTTATTATACACTATATTATTTTTTATTTTCACAAATATTAAATAGAAAAATAAAAAAAAAAAATTGAAAAATTTCTGATGAAATCTTTACATGTTTTTACGTATCATCATCATATGATATATAAAACTTGGCGATAGTTTCTCTATACTCTTATTTTTTAATGTTGACGCAACAAAAAGTTTATTTTTTTTTTTTTTTTTTTATTAACTATATTAAAATATATAAATAATAATAATAATAATACATTCTATTCTATTACAATCAAATACCTAGTAACCCATTAATAAGAAAAAAAAAATAATGAATAAATAAATATTTGACCCTAGATGACCAAAGTGAAACTTACAAAATTAATTTGGACTTATCATTGCAATTAGTACAATTTTTGTCATTATTTGAATTTTATTGATAATAATAATAATAATAATAATAATAATTGGCCTTTTATATGTAGTAATTATAATTATCTTTAAATTTTATGTACTAAATTTATTCAGTATATAATGTCATCAATTCAATTAAAAATATAAATATTTAAATAAAAAAAATAAAATAATAATAATAATAATAATTGACACGCGTCGTCGTCTTATTATCTCACATGCGCAATTTTTTTTTATTAATTTTATTTTTTCAAATAAGTATATACTGCATACAATTTATAAATTAATATATATATATATATATGACATGATAGATGTGTATATTAATAGATTTAAACAAGTAATGCATTTTGAATTAATACTTTTAAACAGTGTTGCCGAGTTGAAAGAAGCAATTGAACGAGAATGTGGTGTACTTGCTGAACATCAAGTATTACTTATGAGTGGCGGGGAAAGTTTGGAATCAAATGCACGTGTTTGTTCATATTCAGCTGGAACTGACACTAATCCCATTTATTTATTTAATCAAGGAGCAATCGAGAGTCAAGTTCCTCCCATTCCCCATACTGATTACAGCACAGGTTTGTTTATTATCACATTTTTACAATGCAATATTCATTTGCAATTTATTTTTTTTTTATACTAAACAAAAAAAATAAATAAATAAAAAATATACATTGAATAATCATAATGATAATAAAAAAAAAAAAAAAAAAAAAAAAAAAACGCGTCATCAACTATTGTCGTAGACTGTTGGACGCCAACATCAACAACGCAGCCAATAACTGTGTAAATAAATAAATATGTACAAGTAAATGCAAGTAAATAGTAAATGGTAATACATACATCGGTATATAAACACATATACATACACACACACACATATTATATTCTATGATTATTCAAACGTTTGATATTGCTGTTGCTGTTGCTGCTGCGTAATCCAAATGTGCAAATACTTGACACTATGAATTATTACGTAATGCAGTTATCTATAATGTAGAAAATTAAAAATTTGCAATTTGATAAATAATTTAATCTTTGTCTGGAAGAATTTATACTTCTAGACAAATTATATTAATTATATTTTATTTATATTTAAAAAGTACTTATAATCAAAATAATATAATTAAAAAACTCTCATCTGAGTGATATGATAAAATATGAGAATTAATTTGACCCCAATAATTTGTATTTATAAATATATACATATTATATTGTGTTGCTAAAAAATATTAAATATTAATAATATTATGTCAGTTGTATAGGTCAATAACTTGTTATCATATAGGTATTTATTTATTTAAATTTTTTTTTTACAGATGTTGATTTATCAGATCAAATAAATGCCTCATTGGCAATGTCAGCAACATATGCAACATTGGTATCACGAGCTCAACTTGCTCAACAATGTTATAATATTGCTAAAGAACAAACACGTACATGTGAACATTTGGTGCATGATCAACATCTTCAACAACAAGGTTGGGCAGCAGTTGTTGCTAATCTTGAAGATATAACACAAATGTTTCAAACAAGAGCTGATTTATTACAACAAAATGTTGCACATTATTTAACTGAACGTGAACAAAATATGAAATTATTAAATAATTTTAATAATGATCTTCAAACATTATCAAAAATACCAATATTACCAGCATTAAGATCACAAGCTGATGGTTTATTTACTCCAGATGAAGAATTACAATTAATTAATAATAATAATAATAATAATAATAAAAATAATAATAATCAAGTATTGAGTTTATTAAAATGGATATCAGCTAAAGATAATCAAAGTAGTCTTGAATTAATATTTGAACAATGTTCACGTGGTTTAGAACAATTTGATGAACGTATGATGGAAACATTAAAAAATGAAGTTAATTTAGCAATTGATGCATCAGATAGACCAGAATTAAAAGAAATAAAAGGTTTAGGTGAACGTTTATTTGGTTTAGAACAATTAATGACACAAGCTAAAAGATTAGTACAAGATCAAGGTGAATTAGCACAAGGTTTTTCACAAAATCAAACACGTGCTAATAATTTAGGTGATCCAAGTGTATTACCAGATTTATGTGCATCACATCGTAAACAATTAATTGTTATGTTAGGTAATCATAATCAATTACGTGATATTAGACGTCGTTGTACACGTGCTAAAGAAGAATTATCAGAAAATATATATCATCGTTTAAAATGGATAATGTTTGTTGAAAAAAAAATATGGGAAGTTGATGGTAAATTAGTTATGTATCATGAAAATTTAAAACGTTTAAAACGACATTTAGAAATAATTGAACAAATACATTTAGCACCACAAATGTATGTTGATGCTGTTACTGAAGTTGTTAGAAGAAGAACATTTTCACATGCATTTTTATTATGGGCAAGTAATCTTGCTTGTCAATTAATGACTGTACATACTGATGAAGTACAACGTCGTCGTAATTTTCAAACTAAATTTGATGGTCATTTTTTAAATATATTATTTCCTGGTCTTGAAGATACACCACCATCATTTGCAACACAACCACCAAATTTATTTGACAATCAATTACCAAAATTAACATGTCAAGATATTGATTCATTAAAATTTCAACTTCCTGATTTTGCTGAATCTATGAATATTCCAAATTTAAATAGTATAACACAATTTTTTTTATCAAATAGTCTATCAGATAATAATAATACAACTAATAATAATAATAATAATAATAATACTGATAGTGATAAACAACAACAAGATGAAAATAATACAACAATCAATGATAATGAAAAAATGTCTAATCATGTTGTTGATCAATCATCATCATCATCATCATTAATGGCTACTGATCAAAGGTATAATTATATTTTTTAAATTATTTTATTTATTTATTATTCATCATCAATAATAATAATAATAATAATAATATTATTTTAATTTTAGAATGATTGATACTACTTATTGTCATCAAAATCAAATGGACAATTTAACAAAAACAAAAGAATTGGAGGTTGGTTTGGATAGTGTGTTACTTTCTTCATCCCCAAATAACATATCAATAAATAATAATAATAGTAATAACATAAATAATATACAATTAATAACATCAAATGATAACATGATAAAAAAAAAAATAAATAATCTTCAAATTCCATCATCATCATCATCATCATTATTATCGCCATCATCGTCATCATCATTACAACAACAACAACAACAACAACAACAACAACAACAACAATTAAATAATAATATAATCATTTTATCCCACCAAAATAATCATTCATCTATCAAGTGCGACGGCCAGCTTACTAAACAAAAATCTACTGTTGTCACAGACAGTAGTGATGACAGTAATCCATTTAGTGATGCACCAGCTTCTGGTGATTTTTTACCAACTGAATTTTATATGGATGAATCACTACCAAGTAGTCTCAGTGAGCATCAAAACAACGATCCTCAGCATCAGGCTATTCTTAATCTTCTTCAGGTACTGGATTAAATATTCCAGATTTCCATTTATTTATTTTTTTTATATATCTATATATATTATAAAAATAATGGAAAAAATCCATTTATTTTATCCATTTACCAATCAATCAATCTATAAATCTATTTTTATTTATTTATTTATTTTTAAATTATAAATTTATATATTTTTTTGAAAATTAATTTTTCAACAGCTGATGCCGTCGCATATACATACATATTTCCTAAATTCAATAAATAAATAATATAAATTTACTCCCCCATTATCTCATAAAAGTACTTTTATATAAATTAAAATTAAAATTAAATTAATATACCTATACTTATTTTATGTATTTTTTCATACAGGAAAATTTAGTTAATGCAAAAAGTGAAGTACAACGTCTTCGTAAAATATTAAAAACAATGAAATCAACAGTTGATGATACAATGATAATTTTTCGTAATGAATTATTAAATTTACGTAAAAAAATAACTGATAATAAAAATAATAATATAAATGATATTAATGAAAAAATAAATAATGCATTAATATTACATTCACAAGAAACAAAACGTATATTAGATGAAAGAAAAAATGAAATGACTGTTGATCATGAATATGAATTATCTGATATTAAAAAATTATTAAATTTACGTGATGAAGAAATAAATAATTTAAAACAAATAATAATTGATAAAGATAGTAATCAAATTGAAAATGAACATTTAATAAATACAATGCGTCAAAAAATTGATGCTGAAAATAAAGAAATAATAAATTATAAAAATATACAATCACAAGAAAAAATTAAATTAAATGAAAAATTAAATAATATAATAATTGATAAAGAAAATGCAATTGAAAAAATTAAATTATTAAATAATAAAATTGAAGAATATAAAATAAAAATAAATAAACTTGAAGATAATTTAATAACATCTAAAAATGAACAAGAAAAAATATTAAAAGATACAACAGATAAATTACAAATTGAATATAAAACAGAACTTGAAACAATTAGAAGTAGATTTAAATTAATGGCTGCATCAACTGTTGTTATGGAAAGAAGTCCCAGTAATTCTAGTCTTGAAACAATTGAAAGAACAGATTTAATTGAAATTGTTAATCATGAAGCTATTATTGCACAATTAAAAAAAGATTTTGAGACTGAAAAAAATAATGCTATTGAAAAAAATAAACAAGAAATTGAAAATAATATGAAAAAAAAAATAATACAATTAGAACAACAAATTGAAAATTTAATGTTACATAAATTAACATTATATAATAAATGTGAAAATTATCGTGAAAATATTGAAAAATTAACTGTTGATGATAATCAAACTAGAAAAGTAGTATTAAATGATGAAGAAGAAAAAAATTGTTTTAAAATAACTGAATCAATTGTTAATGAATTAAAAATTGAAAGAAATGAATTACGTGATGAATTAAATTTTAATAATAATCAAATGGAAATGAATGATAGTAATAATACTGATGATACAAATACAAATACAAATATAAATAAAAATAAAAATAAAAATATTACAATTTTTGAAATTAGTGGTACTAGTAAAGATGATAACATTGAAGCATCTGAATCAAAAAAAGTTAGACTTGAATCATCATCATCATTATCAGATGAATCATTATCATTATTAGTTAGTAATCCTGATTGTTTAACAAGAAATTTAGAAAAATTAGAAATGGATAATAAACGTTTAATTGCTGAATTACGTGCTGTTAAAGATTCAAAAAAAAATATAATTGCAAAAATGGAAGCACTTGAATCTGATAAAGTTTTTTTAGAAATTGAACTTGTTAAAGAAAGATCAAGTAATAATAATCAACAACAACAACAACAACAACCAGAAATAATAATATCAATGGATTCATCACGTGAATTAATTAATAGAGATAAAGATATGAATTGTTCAGTTGCTGTTGTTTCTGAAGCTGGTACATCATCATCACCATCATCTGATATTAATAAAAATGATCAAACAACATTTAAATATCATGAAAAATTAATAAAAAGTACAACAAATATATTTCAACAATTATGTATTAGTCTTAACAGTTGCAATACTGGTGATTGTGTTATTGTACTTTGGGATACAAAACATTCAAATTATATTATTTTACAAGAAACAAAAACAATGTATTTTTTACATTCTGATTGTACTGATACACTTGATTTACGTACTAGTCGTGATGGTTTACCAAAACAAAATTATGTACTTGGTCAAGTTATTGATAAACAGTATTGCCATGCCAAGAAGGTAAAATATAATTTAATATAATATAATATAATATAATTTAATTTAATATATATTTATTTATTTATTTATTTATTTTAGCCTGAAAATCGTTATAAAGTTCCTCAAGGCACAAAATTTTATCGTGTACGTATACGACCATTAGCAAGAGATTTAGATTTAACAATATCATCATCTGATAAAAGCCAAGAGTGAGTTATTGTTGCTTGTGTTGCTTATGTTTATTTTATTTATTTATTTATTTATTTTTAATTTTTTATTAACTAGTAATTATTATGCAATTATAGTTTTTAAATAAATCACCACCAATAAACCATCATGAAAAAGGTAATAAATTAGCGCTGTGATTGGAATCTTGTGTCACACAAAAAAAAAAAAAAACATAGACACATGTATACAATATCTTAATGATAATTATTTTATTTTAATTTGTGTGAACATTTGATTAGTAGTTTTATAATTAATATGATAATTTAATTATATAATTAATTGACAAAATAGGAGAGATGATAAAAATTAAAAATTAAAAAAAAAAAAGAAAAATGACAAAAAAAAAATTATAATAGTAATAATAATGATAATATAATATTAATAGATAAAAGTAAAGAAAAAAATAAAATGAAATAAATTTGTGATATAAATGCTGCGAATTTTATGATAGAATGATAAAAATAAAATAAAATAAAATAAAATAAAATAAATGCACCAGCGTTTCGTTGTGATAATGTTTGATTGTAAACAGATGCGACTGTGAAAAAATTTTAATGAACGAACGAATGAATAAAAAAAAAATTAATTAATTTATAAAATTAAAAATTGTACCAGTTATATGAAATAGATAAACAGATAGATAGATAAATAGATTATATCTATATATACCTACTAAATAATTATATAATAATTTTATTTTATATTGTTTGTAAAATGTAAAAAATAAAAATAAATATGTACTTTTGTATTGCAATTGTGCAATTAAATATTAAATTTGAAAAATAACTTTTGCATGAAACTTGAAACAAAAACAAGTCCATATAATAATTAATAATTTATTATTATAATTTTTGTTTATTTTTTATTTTTTATTTTTCACAAATAAACATGCATAGGTATATATAGAGTTAAAATTTATGATAAAAAAAAAAAAAAAAAAAACATAGCTGTGATTGTTAGACCTAATGCAACAATTTTTTCACCCTATTACTTAAAAATTTGAAAAAATAAAATTATATATAAGTATATGATAATATATTATAACGACAACAACAATAATGATGAAATAATAATAATAATATAAAGCTCGATATATATATTATAAATTTTCAATTGATAAATAATTAAATAAATAAATAAGTTTTGTAGTTATAATTGACAAAATAATATTAATAATAATAATAATAATAATGATAATTTATTAACTATCAGTTGCAATAAATAAATAAATAAATAAATAAATAAATTACTCAATATATATATGAAAATATAATCAGTTGATTAATTAGCTTTGATTGATATAATGTAGCTAAGAAAAAATATATCTATATTCTTTTTTGCACTGAAATATAATTATAATTATAAATATAAATAATTATACTGTATTTTATTATTTGATTACAAGCAAGATATTTATAATATAAAAATTAAATAATGATAAATAATGTTGGCTATATGTAATCAATATATAATATAATATATATTGACAATGTAATATTTAATTTTACACACATTGATTATTATCCAAATTCAATGTTTAACACAATCAAAATTTGTAGATTTTTTTATAAAAATTCATTGAATATGTGTTCGATAAAATAAATGTGAAAATTTTTCAAATATTGTTTTTTTTTTTTTTACCCGCCAATATTTTAAATATTAGTTCCACTTTTTGTCGTTGCATTTTTTTTTCTCTGGCGCTTCGTCTACTCTCTCTCTCTCCTCTTTTTTTTTTTTTTTTTTTTCTTCTCTCTTACGATGCAATTGTTTTTTTTTTTACATATTCAGGAATCAGGATCATTCAGATTTTATGTACATATTTATCAAGTGTAATTAAATAGTGTTTTGTTGTTAATTGTGTTGTGTAATAATAATAAATATACCTACCTATATTTGTTTAATGTTGTTGAAATAAAAGAAGAAGAAATAATCATCATAAAAAAAGACAAGATCATGAAATATTGTGAAAAAAAAAAAAAAAAAAAATTATACCTATAATATAAGTTAACATTAAGTGAGTAAAATAAATAAATAAATCAACAAAAATTATTATTTTATATCATATTGGTATTTTATATACCTATCAGTTCAGTTTACTTATATTTATTATTATTTTTTAATTTATAGAATTTATATTTATAATACATATAGAATTTTTTTTAAATATAATTTTAAAATAATCACCAACAATCATAATAATAATAAAACTAGTTAAATTAATATAAAAAAGGTACAGGTATTTGATACCTATAAAAGAATATATTATTGACGAGAAACATATAATTGAGCTATTGGCTGATTGCAATTAATATTTGTTGTCATATTTTTATTATCATCATCATCATCATCAACAGCAGCAGCAGCAGCAGCAGTAGCAACAGTACCACCAACAGAAATACCATTAGAAGAAGTAGTTATTATTTTAGATTCTGTATTGCACAACATACCCATGTATGTATAATCAACAAATGGTTGAATATCCAATTCAACATCTTCATATTGATGATTATGATGATGATTGTTGTTATTGATACTTGTTTGATGATTTTCAATATCAATTGAATTATTATTATTATTATTATTATTACTACAAATATAATTATTATTATCATTACAATGTTCTAATGTATCAATAATAGTTGTTGGTTCATCTAAATGAGAATAGCCAATTGAATAAGGCTCATTGCTTGTTTCAATTATCATTTGGCTTTTATTATTATTATTAAAACTATTTGAATTATTTAAAATATAAACATGTTGATAATCATTAATATTATTCAATGGCAATTGATTTTGACTAGGTTGATTATCATTATGATTATATATATTAATATTAATAGTGCCATTTGTTGATTTTATTGATTTAATTATTGAATTATTATAACATTCTTGTTGATTATTATTATCATTGTCAATAATTTCTTCATTATTATTATTATTATTATTATTATTATTATTGGTATTTTGATTCCAACAATATAATTGTTCTTGATTATTATTATCAATATTTAATTTTCTTTGTTTTATTGGTTTATCATAACAATCTATAAAATTATAATTTGTATTTGTCAATTTATATTTTGTTGATGATTCATCAGTTGTAAAATTTTTAATATCATTATTATTAAATTGTGAATAATTAATTAATTTATCATTTACTTGAATACTACAACTACTGTTTGAATCATCACTTATTATTTGAGGCCAATGATGATGATAATGTAAATGCTGTTGTTGTTGTTGTTGTTGTTGTTGTTGTTGTTGTTGTTGTTGTTGTTGTTGTTGATCATTTATAGAAATTTCATATTTAATAATACCACTACCAAGATCTAATAGTGATGGTGGTGATCTTGTTCCAAGTATATCTTGTGTATTATTATTATTATTATTATTATTATTATTATTATTATTATTATTATTATTATTATTATTATTATTATTATTGTGTGCATAATCTGGTCTGAGTGGTTGATCAAGTTGAAATATTTCTTCTGGTTGAAATAAATCATCACTTGATGGAAATAATGTTCCAAAATCACCGTCTTCTTTTGGAATAAATGGATATGATGGTTCTTGTGGTACTTGACTTGGAAGACAATAACCAAGTGTATCTTCATGATGATGATGATGATTTTGTATTGGTTCTTGAAGCCAAAATGATTGTTCATTGTTGGTAATATTTGATTGTTGATGTTGTTGTTGTTGTGGATGATTATGATTATTATTTTGTGTATATATTGCTGTTGTTTGATGCTGTTGTTGTTGATGATATAGTTGATGTTGATGTTGATAGGATGATATATTTTGTTGTTGTTGTTGTTGATTGCATAAACACTCAAATGGTGGACAGGAACACGAGTATCCTAATTATTTAAATAACAATATTAATATTAATATGAAATATAAATATAAATATTGATAAATATAATAATTACCTTTATCGGAAATGAGTGGTGGTGGTGGTGGTTGGTGTTGTTGGATATTTAGTTGATTTAATTCAATATTTTCAGTACTTGGTCGTTTAACTCCTCGCAAAGATAATAACTATATATATATATATATATATATATATAAAGATAAAAATAAATAATATATAATAAAAGTATAATTAAATTAATAATATATATATATAGGATATAAAATAAAGTTATAATATTACCTTTGAGCCTAGGGCAGCATCACGTGCTAATATAACAGCAAGACCTCGTACTCTTCGTCCATTTCCTGCACTTCGTCTTGCTTCAGATGTTGATTTAGCCTCAGGTTTTGGATGATCATGAAGTCCTTTTGCTTGAAAAAATATTGCGTGTTCAGTGTGTCGCCAAAAGTGGGTTACTGGATAACCACAATGACCTTTGCATGATTGAATTTCTAATTTTCCAGTGCATTGTCTATTTGGACAAGGTTTACCCTGTTGTTTTTTTCTTGCCTGATGATGATGATGATGTAATAACTAATTATTAATTGAAATAATAAAATATATATATATATAAAAAAAAAAATTATGAATATGTACCTTGTCACAAATTGCTGGTCTCAAATGAACTTGGCTACCACTTGGTAAATAACAGTGTTGTGAACAAATCAATACACCAAGACATGATTTTTTTAATATACTAACATTGTGATTGTTGGTATTTCGCATTGCCCAACCGGAAGCATGCCTCCGGGCTTCTTCGCAATCTGGTCCATATACTTTTCGAACATGTCCGTCTGCCCACTCTGACCACGAATCATACTCTGCAACCTTCAAATGTAATACATATTATTATTATTATATAATTTTTAATAATTTAATAATATACGTATGTATACATATATATCTATATATTTATGCATTAATTACTTACCCTTGGTACATTTGAATCATTAATATCCCATTCTTGATGTGGATGTTGTTGTTGTTGGTTATTGACAACAGTCGCTGACATTGTCGGCGAGCCCACTCGGCTCCTATTAATAAAAATATTATTTATTTATATATATAAAAAATAATATAAATATATTTAAATATATATAAAAAAAAAACGTGATGCGTTTGCGAGTAAGTGTTTTAAACTTAAATCGTAAATGTCAAAATAAAACTGTTGTAAAATAAAATTATATGAATGACAGTTAAGGTGTTTTAAAATGTATGCAGTAAAATAATTTGAAAAATAATACAAGAAAGTTGATGTTTGATGATACTACATATAATGTATATGTATGGTACCTGTTTTTAGAAAATTAAATAAAATAATACAGTCTATCAAAAAAATTCACATGAGATAAATTAAATGCAACAAATATATATATATATATGTATATGAATATAATAGAATCACTATATATTTGATAAATTTTGTATATATATAGTTAATACTTACTGCACAACCATGTTCCTGATTAACAAAGTTTTTCAATGAAAAATTGTGAAAAATCCTTGATAAATTATTTCACAATTGTAATGTATATAAATATATAGGTATATACTTAAATTAATAATTACAGGTATATCTAATCACTTGTTAAATATAATGATTACATTTAAAAATCATTACACTGTATACAATGTGTTTTATACAAAGTAATTATTATTATATAAAAAATTTAATTTCACTATATATATATATAATATTGAATCACAGCAATGATTTTTTATTTTAATTTGAATGATTTTAATGCTGGTATACGCAAGATTGATATTATAAATAAAAATATAAATATAAATATATATATATTTTAGCTGGCAAATGATTACTTATTGTAATATTTTTATCAAGTTTTTATTTAAATAATTTATATAAATATAAATTGTAAATGTTGTTCCAAGGATTTGCTCCTGCGTCGCGTTTGACGTCTCGTTGGTAACTGAATTGCCTGAATTGAATTTTTAAACTTTTGTTGGCAATCACATCAAGGGATATATATATATACAATAATATTATAAGAGTAAAGTATACGCCTATGGGTGTGGTTTCATATGAACCAATCAACTTTCTACTGTCCCACCCTTTGCATATGCACCTATAATATACCTATATATTTATACATCTATATATATACACCTATGTATTATCTTTTACTATTTTTTTTTTTCTATCATCATTATCAACATCATCGACATCATTTTTTGATTTTGATATATATTATTAATATACGTACATATTATGTATAGCAGAAAAAAAAAAATGAAATATTGTAGATGTTGTTGTTGTTTTCCTTAAAATCCTTAAAATTTATATTAATACAATATGAAAATGCATCGTCGTCGTATATATACATAAAATAGAGGAAAAAAACTGAAAAAATTGACTCCCACCTTTGCCAGTTGTCACTTGAATCTTCATCCCTTGCAATGCTATATACATATATACCTATACATATACATATACCCGCATATATCTTGTCCAAAGACAAAAAGGTCCGTTATATGTATTACATATATGTATATAAGCTGTGCGCATCCCTTTAATCTATATATTTACCTATATATATATATGTATACAGCTATATACTATATGTAATATAGATATATATATATATAGGTACAGCGAATTGCATATTGTCTGTACATATAATATAGCTGATATAGAATATATGTATTTAAATATTTTATTGTATTTCATGCATGTGTGCTTTTATATTTATTGAGATTATAACATATCCTACATGTAGCGTTACTTCCTACCACGTGTATGCAATGATCATTGCTGTCAACGTCATTGAGGTAAATGTGATCGTTATACAGGACGTGTGCCATATATATATATGACAATTAACTTTTACATAAGACAATACATGTCTATATATCCTATTTTAAATAATGTGTATATATATAGGCGTACATACAAGTAGTTGAGGGTTTTTTTTTATAAACAAAATTTAATTTTAATTATCCCTTTTATTTATCTTAAAAAAGAATTACAGTATAACAATATAGTGATAATGGTGACAAGTTTATATATATATATATATATATGATATGTATATACACAGTGGGAGAAATAGCTGGAGGTTTTACAGAGAAAATAGCAGTATATATATATACACACATAGCTTTACATTATATATAGCTGCAAGTTGAGGGCAATCAGCGAGTGTTTGCCGCCCCACAAGCTTAAGCGCCTCGCGGATCAAAGGATAATGTAATAGAGCAAAAGAGCAAAATGAGAAAACTAAACAAAGTGGGAACTAAACATAAAATAAAAGGGACTGTTTAAATCAGTCTGATAGCACTGATTTGATTGTTGCCACAGCAGCTATTGTCCGAACCATCAACTATTTATCTCTATATATGTATTCATCGCATCACACACAGTATAATTTGATTGTAGCTGTATAATTGTTTTTCAATTGTCATATACATATGATGATTATACACTATAGGTATAAATAGATATATGATTATTTTATTTATCAAAAATAATTGTCTATAAATTCCCGGGATAAAAAATTTGAGTATTACAGAGTATTGAAAAGTAATATGAGTATTAAATGAGTATTGCTGTGTGCCACCAGTAATACTTTTTAATACTCTGTTAAAAAGCGTAAAGTATTGAAAAACAATACTCTGTAATACTCTATATCAGAGGTGAATATTACTGAGTATTATTTTTTAATACTCACCCGCGTAATATGAAGTATTATAGAGTATTGTTTTTTAATACTCACCCGTGGTATAGAGTATTTCAGAATATTGTTTTTTAGTACTCTGTAATACTCTATACTACGCGGGTGAGTATTAAAAAATAATACTCAGTAATACTGAAAAAGCATTAACATTTATTATTAATAATTATTTTTTATTGAACGATTTATTATATTATATAAAAAAGTACAACACAATAAATAATGAATAAATAAAGGCTTATAAATAATAATTTATGGAACGGTGGACAATATCATCATCAAGATGTAACGGTATGGCTTGTTAACCGAAGTATTGCCTGTCTGGATAAGGGTAAGGATGGTAAATTGGATATGGATAATGCTGGTTCGTAAAGTAATTGTCTGAATTCATAGGTGCATATGGTTGAGTTGAAAATTGATCATCTGTTGTTTGTCGTACTTCCATCGTACTAGATGGAGGTGTTGGAGATGGAGTAGGTCCTGATATTGATCTTGGTGAAGGTGTTGGAGATGGTGTTGGTGCTGATATTGTATTTGGTGAAGGTAATGGAGTTGGTGTTGTTGATGATGTTGAAGTAAATGAAGGTGTTGCATATTGATTTGAATATTGATCATCTGTTGTTTGTCGTGTCAATGTCGTTGTCGAGTTTAGTGGAGGTGTTGGACTTGGTGGAGGCATGAATGTTGATGATGTTGATCTTGGTAAAGGTGTTAGGCATGGTGTTGTTGATGTTGAACTTGGTGAAGATGTTGGAGATGGTGTTGTTGTTGATGTTGAAGTAAATGAAGGTGTTGCATGTTGATTTGAATATTGATCATCTGTTGTTTGTCGTGTCAATGTCGTTGTCGAGTTTAGTGGAGGTGTTGGACTTGGTGGAAGCATGAAAGTTGATGATATTGATCTTGGTGAAGGTGTTGGAGATGGTGTTGGTGAAAAATTATTTGTTTTGTAAAAGTATCTAATTGTAACTGTCGTAATTTTTGTCAAGACAATTGTAATTCCCACTATTTTGCAATTATAAAAAAATATCGAATTATGTCACCTTATGATATTGAGTATGAAGATCAAAAATTTAAATTGTTTTTTATAAATCAATGTACAGAGACTAACCAGGTCAACGTAGTTAATCTTCGTGAATTAAATATGGTTTGTTTTTATATAGATATTAAAACAGCTAATATTACTTACATCATTGATCCTGTGAATATGCTCGAAAAAGAATAATTAAAACACATATACATAATGTATATATAATATATATATATATTTGAATAAAATATATATATTGTTTTCAATATGTTTGATCTACAAAAAAATAAATATATGTATAATAATTAATATATATAAAATTATAATTTTCTTTATTATTATAATAAATATATATAATTATTATATATATATATTCGTAGATGAGCAAATATTGAAAACAATCTTTTTATATTTTATTTTTTGTTACGAAATAAATATTACAAAGTTTTAAAAGTTATAAAAAATTAGATAATGAAAAAATTTAAAATAAATATAAGAAATCAAATTAGCCAAAACAAGTCATATAAGCTTATATATTTATCAGTATAATTATGGTAAGTTGATGTATAAGTTGTTAAAGTAATATAAAAAAAATAAAAAATATAATTATAAAAATAATATAAAATTTGAATTTATTTATTTTTGTTACCGAATAATTAATTGATGATACTTTCATTTTTTCGCAATATAATAAATTATATTAATAATATTAATAATTCATTCGTCGAGTGATGAATTTATTTTTATAATTGAATTATTTGTAATTATTAATAATTATTCAATAAATATTTTTTCGTCAGCCACTTGCCGTTCTTCTAAATAAATAAAAATTACTGAAAATAATATTAATAATATTCATAATTATTCATATTTTCATGATAAATCCATTGTTGATAACTTAACTATTAAATTATTATTGACAATTCAATCAATCGTTATATTATTTATATTATATAACAATTTAATAATCATTATTTTTATTTATTTTAATAAAATTTTATTTTACCATCATTATTATTATTATTAATAGGTTTGTTGATGGAGTGAAAATTATTCTAAGTCCAGCAGTTCAAAAAAAATTCTAAGTGTTAGAAATGAAAGCAGAGTATTAAAAAGCAATACTCTAAAATACTCAACTTTCTCGTTGCGATCAAAAAAAATTCTAAGTGTTGAACTGAGCAGAGTATTAAAAAACAATACTCTGAAATACTCGCATTGACAGTGAAAAAAGTACAAGTATTAAAAAACAATACTCTGAAATACTCGGTAATATTCAGTAATACTGTGTAATACTCTCGAAACCTAAAATAATACTCAATAATACTCTGTAATACTCAAATTTTTTATCCCGGGTTAAATTAAATTAAATTAAATATATATACATATATGTATAATAATTTTCTCGTTTTGACAAATCATACATGTTATTGATAGATATAAATTCAAACAATACGCAAGCATTAATATATATACTGTTCTGATTCTGAAATTGTTTTGATGTTTAATGCAAATGACAGGTAGTATCATGGGATGTATACATATATGTATAACATAATACATATAGACAATATATAAATAACAGCTGGGACTAGTTTTGTTATATTACAAAAATTTTATAATAAATATATAAATATTTATAGGTGCGAGATAAAAACACTGCAAACAAAATGAAAAGATCGGTGGTGTAGACAAATAATGTCTTATTCATATGTATACAAGCTGTATATATATACACGCAAATATATATACTACTTTTTCTTTTGTAAATTCTCAGCAACTCGTTGATTAACGTTGTCTGATCTTTTGAGATAATTTTTGTCTTATATATATATATTATACCTATGTATTTATATAAACATCAAGTTTTAATTCTTTTTTATTTGTTTTTTTTTTTTTTAAATTTATATTTCAATAACAAAAAATTAAAATATATCCTTGCAGTCTTGAGATTTTAAAAACCAATAATATAATTTTCTGTTTTTCAACATAAAATGTTTGACATGACGAGTATGCATATAATAATATTATATAACATTGCACGTATCTTAAATTTCAATAATTTAAAAACCCTTTGAAAAAAAAAAAAAAAAAAAAAATATATATATATATATATATATATTCGTAAAATAAGTCGTTTGGGGACATCTACCCTTGAGGGTGGGGGATGGCATATAAATCTTTTAATTATTGATTGAAAGTGTATAAAATAATTATTTTTAAGTATATTCGAGTTTTTAATGATTATATGGACAATTTATTATAAATGATTATGTTTGGGGACATTGAGTACAGTACTTATACTTCGGGGACACTTTAATAAAAAATGGTATATATTGTTTAAATAATTAAGTATAAACAAATTTTTTTGTATATAAAGATTCGTCTCAATCATCATAAACTTATTGAATCATCAAAATATGTTATTTTATTTTTTTTTGTGTTTTACACTTAGTTATTGTTTTCTCTAATATTTGCCAGTATTGTCTAGTCAATGAAACCCAACAAAAAAATTATGATTACTCTAGTGAGTACGTAAAAATAAAAAAATTATCAATTAATGAAAAAACAAGTACTAGAGACAAATAACTTTATTATTATTATTTATCATATTATTTCATGTCGATTTTCCAAGATACTTTATGATGATATGCATACAGTAAAACAAAGTTGGTAATTCGTTTGTAATTTGTATATTTCGTTTGTTTGTCAATTTTTTGTACATGTTATGAAGTTTTATATTAATGTTAAAAGGAGAAAAATATTTGAAGATATGTCCTACTCGTAGTTATTAGATGTAAAAGTATTTATTAAATTAACATACACCTAACGATAATTTCATTTTACAAAAATGTTTGAAAAATTAAAAAAACAGTTTTTTGTAGACCTTATTTGTGACGAATCAAATTATTTGTTAAACTAACAAACGTTATTTTGGTGAACCTATATTAACAAACTAAATTTGCTAAAAAAAATCATCTAGTAATTTATTTATTCTTTACATTAATTTTCTTGTTTTATATTTCTTTCCTTGACCAGTGTATACATGTAAAAATGTAAAAAGTAGTTACTTTTCTTAAACTTGTATTATATCTACATACCTACATATTCTTTTGATAGTTAGTCTAATAGTTCATGATGATGTGAAATAAAAAAATTAACTAGTTCTCATAAATCATTTAAACTTTATTTTTTAAACAAAAAAATTAGAATAAAATAAATAAATAAATATAAATTATCATACGTCCTTTACGTATAACTGTTTCAACATAAGTATATTTCTCTGTAATACAATTAATAATTATTAATTTTGATTGAAAAATTGATTAATTAAAAAATTAAAATAAATAAATTTATCTGCATATCCTGGATAGGTTCATGATTCTACTTCAGCATGAGTCCAAGGCATACTTTTGATAGTTGAAGATATTGCTGTAAAAAAAAAAAAATTAAGTAATTCTCATATAACATTCAATAATTTCTTAATCCACTAAATTAACATACGTCTTTTACGTGAACTTGTTTTAACAAGTAAAAAAAATAAATTAAACATTGATTTATTATGGTTATTGTCTTTTAATTTTTATAATTTTAAAATTTTAAATATATATACTATTGACTTCAGGGCAAGTGTCCTCAAACTTGACAATTTATATATATATATAAAATGCTGTATTGTCAAGTTTAAGGACACCTGTCCCTGAAATTAGCAGTATATATATATATAATAAAAGTATGTACCTGAAGATCTATCATCATTAGAATCACTGATATTTTCAATAAGAAAAATTAAATCACATATTTAAAAAAAAAAAAAAATTGAAATAAAGAATATATAAAAACTTCCTTGACGTTATCATTATTGTTATTAACAATATTTAAAGATAATGGATCATCAGCAACTACACTCTCCGGTGCTGACAATTTATTATCAATTACATTGATTTTACGTTTAACACTGAGATTATAAAACAAAAAAAAAAAATAAAATAACAAGAAATGTAAATATTTCAAAAAATAGATAATCAAATGAAAAAAACTTACATATTATCATTGTTATTAATATCAATTGAGGATGATGCATCGCCAGTTACTGCACTCTTTGGTGCTGACAATATATATCATCAATTACATTGATTCCATGTTTAACACTAAGATTGAAAAACAAAAAAATAAAATGAAATAACAATATATGTAAATATTTAAAAAAATAAATAATCAAATGAAAAACTTACATATTATCAACTATTAGCCGAATAGTTCATTGCATTGTTTTTTGTTTGTGTTTCTATCAAACTTGCTTGTTTTTTTTTTTTATAAAATTTATATTAGCTATAAATGAAGTAATGACTATGAAATTTTCATAACTATAAATAATTAACTAGGTTACCACTTACCGTGATAATTAATTACGTTGATTTTAGACCCTTTTTTTGTTCTTCTTTATAAAAATATTCATCTTGTTTAATCACTAAATACTTTATGGGAAATATTATATAGGTATCTATTCATTTTCTTCTGATAATTCAAGGACGTTCATTGTAAATTTATTTTAAATAAAGTGTTGAAAAAATATAATGAATCAGCATTGGTAATTATTTTTATGAAATAAAAGAAAATCACAATAATATTGAAGAAAAAAAAAAGTTTAACAGTATAACGGTCTTTATTGGTTAAGTAAACGGTTCTTTTCATTTTTTTAAATATTTACTGAGAGGGAAATTCAAAAAAAATTTTTTTCATTATCTGTGTAAAAAATGTAAAGACATATAATTTTTCTTTAAAGAAATTGAAAGTATACGTGGATTATATTATTGTGGTATTAAACTACAATAATGAATCAATTACACACTATTAAACGTCAACAAAGATGATGTACGACATTTGATAAATTAACAGTGACAAAAACAAGGATTATTATCCATTATTATTTGCATATGTATATAATTGTATTATAAAAGTTTTAAAAAGAAAAACAAGACAGGTTTCAAACAGGTGAAATAAGAAAATGAAAAATTTTAAAAAGTTAAAATACAAAACAACTAAAAACAATATTTTAAAATTTCTTTCAAATTAATTAATTCATAATTTATCAGATGATTTAACCAATTCTAAAATCTATTTTTTATTAATTAATTAAGTTTATTGAATAAAATCAATGATGTCCCCATACTCCATCACTGATATACCCAGATCTGGTGTCCTCAAAATTCTTGATGAACCAAAATGAGAAAGTTTGAGGACAGATTCAAAAATAATTTGACTGTCCTCATAATTCATGAAATTTAAATGTATTTAATTTGAGGACAGTTCTCAAACGCTACATTGTGCCTACAATAGTTCGGGGACTGTCCTCAAAAACCTAAAATGTCCCCGAAGTTGTTGATAGGTAGCAAAAAGTGTACCGAAACATGGACTTATACCAATATTATATGTATATACATGAGTCTCGTGCCGGCTGCTTCCGTTTTAAACTATTAAAAAGCATTTATATATATATTTATATAAAAATAATATTATTGCATATTTTTTTGACCTATCACATGTGCATATTATCTCAAATAAATATATAAGTTTAATTGTTTCCCAGGCTATTTTTTTTTATAATATTCCTATATCATGGGATATACATATATGATAAAAAAAAAAAAACATTAATTAACAATATACATATATGTATGTATAGGTATAGGTATATATATATATAAAAAAATTAGACAAAATCCATAATATAGATTTTTATCAAAAAACGCACCGATTTTTCCCATGAAAGTATATCACTTTCCCCCTATTAATTTATTTCTAGTTTATATATTTCTATTTGTTATATACAATAAATATACATATAGTGACGATACAACAAGCATCACCACAATGCAAGTCGAGTCACAACAATATTCCATGCCATCAGACAATCAGACAATCAAACGTTTTGATAAACGCGATAAGACCAAATGAAACAACTACCCCATAAAATTATTTAATAATAAAAATGTGCCTATACGAAAGTGTGAGAGTGTGATGTTGCTGGTCACAGTTAATGGTCACACAATTTATATATATATATATATATATATATTTAAATTAAACAACCATATAATTATATATAATACGCGCATTTAATTTTTATCCGCATTTATTTTATAATATATATATAGGTATATATTGTCGTATATGTATAAATAGCTAAGGAAAAAATTGTTAAAGAAATAATTTACAAATATCCTATATAAATTATTATAATATTAATTAAAATTATATTATGATAAAAAATAAAAATTCCATTATTATATATTTCTGGATGTGTAACTTTATAACTTTTGACGATCTTATGTTTCACATTTACAATATACACATCAGCGTCAAATAA
The DNA here is from genome assembly GCA_011426435.1 of Lysiphlebus fabarum. NCBI lineage: Eukaryota > Metazoa > Arthropoda > Insecta > Hymenoptera > Braconidae > Lysiphlebus > Lysiphlebus fabarum. The sequence goes on along the minus strand of WSYQ01000256.1, from coordinate 76,741 downwards.
AAGCATTATGTAGTTAGATATATATATATATGAAAGGGGCTTTTTTCTAATTCTCTTGCACTTTCAATTGTCTCTCGTGTATTATATAAATACATATAGGATATTGTATATGTAAATATAAATATATATATATATATATATATATTGTAACTTGAAAAATATATGCATTTAACGATTAACCCCTTTTTTTTGAGGTACAAATTGTCAAAAGTAAATATTTTAAATATCCAATATCTATATACAACTGTATATATCAAATTTCATGTTTCATACTAATTGAATTATATTATTTTTTTTTTTATTTTTCAATTTAAAATTATTATATATATGTATATTTATATATTGCCTCATATATATACATATATATATGTGTGATGATCACATTTGACTATATTTTTTACATCAACGCAGTTATGTACAATATTTAAAAAAAAATAAATAAATAAATAATAAATAATACTTGACCGGTGTCTCATGGACAATGTCATCAGCTGGATTATTATATTTTTTTTTTTTTTTTGTATTGTTGCAATTTATGATATTAATTCGTGCTCAATTTGTGATTTTAAGGATCTTCTTCACAGTGGGAGATAAAATTTATAATATTTTATTTAAAAAAATCAAAAATATCCATGTGACTTATCAAAGACTGTCCGTTGAATAGAAAATATATATATATTCCTATATCTGGTGCAGTTCATTGACTAAATATAGATATCAGCTAATAATTATCATCTTGTATATATATATACAATTTACCAAGTGATTACATGATTTGATAACATTTATATACCTATAAATGTGTGTGTGTGTGATTACATGCTGTGTGCATTATTATTATTATTATTATAATCTAATAACATTAATATTGCTGGCTTTGTATATACATATATATATATATATATAAAAGTTATATGTATAAAATTTGACGGGGTAAAGTTTGGTCCTTTGTACTTGGTTATTTGGTTGCTCCTATTCTGTTCTTTACCTCGGTTTTAAATAGTCTCCTCTCCTGCCCTTTTCTGCCTTGACATTTGTTATGTTAGACAATGGAATGCACCACTGGACATTATGAACATGTATTTAGTAAATCTTGGTTGATGTTGTTGTTGTTGTTGTTGTTGTTTATACATGTACAGAGTTGTTTTGTACGATGACTTATATATTATAGGGTGATGTGTGTTTATGACATGACACGATGTATAATTAGATAAACAGATTCTCAATTATGATGTGATTCAAGGTATACACATATACATGTATACAATTATTATTATTATTATTATTATTATTATTATTATTATTATATTTATAAATTTTAATAAATTAAATTAAATTAAATAATATATACGCAGTGATGCATCATCAAATTAAAAGCAACCATCATCATCATAATTTTATATATTTTCTCGATTGAAAAATAAATAATAAAATTTAAAAAAATAAATAAATAAATAAAAAGAAAAAGTTAAAGACGAAGCCACGAGTGTAGACGGTGAATCTTCCCACACCAATCAGAATGAAAAATAAAATAAAAAAACTAGCACCCCTAGCATTTGTCTACTCTACAAGCTTATTTCTTTTTTATTTATTTTTTTTTTTTATTATAAATATATATATATATACACATATTGTCGACGACAGTATATATATATATATATAGTCCAATTGATCAACAGTTCTCTCGATTGTTCAATACGAATACGACGACGATTGAGAATGAGGACTCGTTGATCCCTAGAGAACAATCTTCGTCCCCCAATATATCATCATCAACATCATCCTTTTTAATTCTGTCGTATTTGCAGATTTTTTTTTTTTTTTTTTTTTCTTGATAATTTTTAAATACCAATTTAATTATCATTAACTGTTTTCTATATCATGAATATCACAGGTATATTATAACATACCTATAATTAGCATATATGTGATGATGATGATGATGATGATGATTAGATATGACATAAATATATATAAGTTGGTTTAAATAAATATAACATTCACACGTATATGTATAAAAACATAATATAAACAGTCAAATGAGATACTTGAGTAAAACAACTTGAATAATAATAAAAAGTAGGGTTTGCAAGCAGCATGTTTATCACAAGTGGTGAGTTTTAAATGTTGCTATAATATAATGTACAGAGAATATTATTACCGACTAACCACAGTAGGGGGTGCAACAACGCAACTATTTTTATTTTTATTATTATTATTATTATTTTTTTTTTATATAACACACTCACCCCTATTCAATGATGCATCAACGTGTAACTTAAATCATGGGAAAAATATTTTCAATTCATTCAATATGTATTGTATTTTGTATGATGCGCACTCGTAATAGCTTTATATATATATTTATAGCTGATGTACACAAGGAATTTATGATAATGTACTTGACTTTTAAATCAATTTTATTAAAAAAAAAAAAAAAATTTATATAGGTACCTATATAAAAAATTAAACTACATATAATTGGCATTTTTTTATATGCGATGCGAAATAAAATAATTGCCAAATTAAAATTTATAATATAAATTTGATGATGAGACAGCGAGGGTGGTGCTCATCTTTCCATTGAAAAAAAATGATCCTAAAATGGATCGAATGTTGATTGAAGCATGTACGAGATGTTTTTATTTTATTTTTTGTATATATACAACATATTTAAAAAATTTAGACATATGCTCAAGTCATACATGTACCTATTGAATTACTTGGTTTTACTTATAATGATGCTCTCATATATATTGTTATATTGCAAATATAATATATGCGCGTGCACGCATTTATATACCTATATGTATATTGAAAATATATAATAAGATGATGAGCTTGTATCTGAAATGCCAAAGAATGATGTATGAGCTTTGTTCAATTTATATATATTTCTAAATACGAATTAAGTATCGATGACTTTTGATGGACAAAATTACAAATATTCTATTGAATTATATTCAAGTTTTATTCTTCACTTTTTCTTTTGACAAAATTGAGTGGGTGCTCGATAAATAAGGAATATATGCGATTTTTGATTTTCAAATTCATTGTGTCAATAATAATGGAAAATTCGTCGAAAGGGATATACTTTTAAATATTATAGTATTATGATGTATGTGTGGAGGCTTTAAAATATATTTTAGACAGTTGGTTTTTAAATATATTGTTTGCTGCAGATTTACTATACATATGTATATGCATGATACAGAAGGCTCGTGCCTGCGATGACCATATATGTATACATTATATTATTTTTTTATTTAAACTACTATATGTATGTATATGTCTGCACCCATATGTATTTCTTTTTTTTTATGTATATATACCTATAAATTATTATGCAGTATTTAAAAGTTGAGACTATGACCTAGGCCATGCATATTATTAATATCTTGTATATAATTTATTTATTTATTTATTTATTTCCTTAATATAAATAAATAGTGGTGGGTATATATTTGTAGTTAACCCTCGAGGCTGGTTAGATACGTTTATTGTAGACCAATTGAAACTCGTTTATAACGGGGGTTGCCCTTCAATATATAAATTGATTTAAATTGGCCACGACCGGGGTCGATCACACCAAATAACACCAAACTTAAACCATCATCATCATATCAAAACTTATATAGCAATGTACAATGACTTTAACTTAATACTAAATTTTTATAATATTATGTATCGTATTTCTTTTATTATTATTATTATTTTATATTCTCATTTATTCTCATCGTTTTCAACATACGGGAACATTTTATTCATTCAATCATTAATTCGAGTGTCATTTTTTTTAAAAAAAATAAAATATATATATATATTTATACAGATTTTATCTTTAATTTGTTAAATTGAAATTATTATCATATTATTATTATTATACATACAAATGAAAAAAAAAAAAAAAAAAAATTAAATTAAATTAATATATAATAAATATATATATAGGTATATAATAACAATATGATGATGATGATGATGATGATGATGATGATGATGATGATGAATTATACCAAGTATACAAATGAAAAAACAAAAAACAATAGACTGAAAGAGACCAGCTCAAATATGCTGCACTTGAGACAAGCATCTTGCTGCAACAGCATGTCCTTTTGTTTATTAATTATTTGTCGTTATATATATAATCATTCTACACACACACCTATGTATATAATATTTCAGTGGTGTTGGTTTCTTTTTCTTTCAAAAGAACAATTGTCTTTTTAGATCCTTGCAATGCAAGTCCTTGCCAAGCATGTTTGTTTGGCTGCCTACTTGGCTGCATACTCAAATTTTCAAATATAAAATAACAAAAAAGAGTATCCAATATATATATATATTATTATATTGATGAAACATGCATTATATTTACATTGTCTTTTTATATTGTTGAATATTTATATTATTATTATTATTATTTGATAGTTTAAATAATACATATTATATATTATATATTATAGGAATATAATTGGATAATTAATTGTAATATTATGCGCATGTACATTTGATGGTCACAGTATATAGCGGTTGAATAAATTGGCAACATATACCTATTATATGTACTATTTATATATATATATATATATACATTTAATGTGAATAAATTATTCACGGTGGATAATTTCTCCTGTTGATTGTCGATACGCAGTGCAACAAAAATTCTTCATCATTTAATCGACGATAATAAAAGGGGAAATTATGAAGGATTCATCAACGCCATATGGAAAAAAAATTCCTCTAATTTTCACTGCTGCAGTTCTCAATATAATATACATTACCACCTATGTATATGTATAAAAATTTGCGGGGTTATAGTTCATTACATATATATATAGGTATAGCAAAATACCATGAGCGCAAGTCATCATCATCATCGCATCGTCAGCAGCAGCAGCAGTAGCAGTAGCAGTAGCAGCAGCAGTAGTATATATATATATATATATATATTTAAATGTAAATAGAAAATAAACATTGACATGATGGTTTGTAGCGCGTGCGTGTAATGGTATTTCTTCAACCCCACTTATTGAATCAACAACTTTCAACTTGTATATATCATATACACGATTTACATTAATTCCAGACTGCTGTTTGACATGTAGGTTTGCGCGGGCGCATCTATTTTGTCCAGCCCCATACATATTGTATTATCATTATTAACAAACAATGCAGGGAGAATTAATTCAACAAGGAAGGGATGGCCCCCCTAGTAGAGTAGAGTAGAGTAGAATAACATATATAAGTAACACCAGTTGCGCGAACCCATAATTGCACCAATTACATATGAAAATTTTCTGATTCATCATCCAAAAAAATTCAAGATAATTTGTGTTGATTAAATTTGTTTTTTTTTTTTATTTTAAATTTTATTGCACAAATTTATTGCATTTTTGTTACGGAAGAAACCCTTATTTTTTTAAATACAAAGTCTGTTTGTTCAATTGATGATGGATGGATGGATGGATGGATGGATTGATGCTCATCATGCGGATATACATCTGTATACAAAATGTTATAATATTATTATTATTTTGCATATGATTTTTTGGATATGTACATATATGTGATGTAGGACGAGGTCTTCATATGAATATAAAAATATTATAAGATGCATGCACCTGAGGTGTGCCACACACGGTGATAATGATGGCACACATGTAACCCAAAACTTGAAGAGCCTACAACGTATTCATTTATTTATTTATTTATTTATTTATTTGGTATTTTGGTTGCTGATGGTGGTTGAAGTGGCGGTAAATATAACATAATGACAAGAGCAAGGTTTAGCGGTGACAAATAATACACATATATGTATATATATATATCCCACAGAAATTATATTATATATGTATATGTTTACCACAAAATTTTGCAGCCCTTTCAACTTCCATCCATGACACAAATACGCAAGACACAATCAGACCTTGATGCATTATATGACACACACGAACCATCATCTCATCTTTCAATTAATTAATACATATATATATATATATATATAAAATTAAGTGATATAGACATTTGACATTTGTATCTATTTTAATTTTTTTTAAAAATAATGTTTATGGAAAGATTTATTTATATATATTGTATATGTGTGTGTGTGTGTGTGTGTGTGAGCAGGTGAACCACAGTGACAATGATAATGCCTGAAACAAATACATTACGATTATAATATACGGGTTGATTATCGTATTGGCTTTTTACCGCACATACATATACATATATACCTATATATAATATTATTATTTTTCTTGTCAATTTCATTTTTTTATATTTTATTTTTTAACTCATGTTTTTAATTTTTATCGACATCATAACATAATGTATATTTTATTTGTCTGCACGTGCTATATTTTTCATATTTTTTTATATTTATATTAATGTTTATTTTTTATTGTATAAATTTGCTTATTTATACTATTATTTATCTAGTATTCAATGGCCCATTAGCTCAGTTGGTTAGAGCGTCGTGCTAATAACGCGAAGGTCGCGGGTTCGATCCCCTCATGAGCCAGATTTATTTTTTTTTTAAATTTTTGTATTTAGAAAAGGTTTATTACAAACTAATACCCGGTTAAACATAAATTAAAAACAAAAATCGTGTCATCCACATGTTTTTTATATATATATATAGGTATACCGATATATATGTATATTTACTTGTATTTTTTAATAATTTTTTTATTTGTGCATTGTCATTTGATTTTAATTTTGGCGTGTGCCAATATGTACCTTGCCATGTTGAAAAAGGCATCAGGGGTATATATTTTGACTGCATATGATGATTCTGCACATAGAAAGAATATACCTGATGTCATTTAAATGATTCGTCATGCTTATTCAATAAATATATATATATATATATATATATATATCACCATTTGGTTGTAATAATATCATCATGATTATTTTATATATTTATTATTATTATTTTATTAAAAATAAATATATATATATGAATCAGACTTTAAATATTTGAAAAATGAAAATAAAGGATTTGCTCTTTTTTTATTATTCTTCAATCACTGTATTCATAGTCTATATATCATATAGGTATATATAGTGCAGAGTGCAATGTATGTAGTATACATATATATACATATAGATGAGAATATAATATTATTGTGTATAGAACTGGCAATAAAAGGACGTTCCCGTGGCGTGCTTCTTTTGGTATTTAGCGGGTATTGAATTTCACACAATAAAGCGCTTTGTGGGATATCCGTTTACCATTGCGGCAGGGAATGCGTATGTATATACATATATGCAATATTATTATTTTTTTTTTATAATAATTATTATTGTTGTTGTTGATGTTGTTGTATATACATAGTTGTAAAACTATAATAATATATATCTATATATATATACGCGCGTGCCATATATTACACATATATACAAATATACATATATTATTTTTTGTATATTTTTCAATAATTATTATGTCAAAGATATATAATATATCCGTTGAACTGCACCAGAGTATGCATGCATGCATGAATGTATGTAGCAGTGTATATGTATATTGTACATAGATTGTGGTTATAGCAATGAGGACAGGTGTGTTGTCTCTCAAGTTAAAACTATTAACAACAATTATATATTTTATTTTATTTCATTTTATTTTATTTTTGCCAATGTTTCAATATACCTATATGTATGGTAGAAAAAGAGTTGTATAGGGCCTTGTGTGTCTCGCTCGTCATAATATACATTCGATGGCGCGTTTGTGCATTTGAAACACGTCGCGGTAAATGTTCATCATGCGGGCTCATTAACGGCACGAGCCAAGGCGTGTTCTCTCTGCTAATCTGTATACTATCAACTACTGTATTATACACTTTTTACATTATTATTATTATTATTATTATATATGCGGAACAACAAAATTTATCAGTTTAATTATTATTCAAATATAATATATATATATATATAGAGATAAAATTATCTAGCACGTTCTTGTCAACAAATCGATGACAATATTCTTATTTGATGTATATATATTCATTTTTTTTTTCTTTTTTTTTGTAAATAATTATATATATAAAAAAAAAAAGAAATTGCATAAAGAATAAAAAACAATTTTTGATAAAATTATATTATTATTATTATTATTATTGTTATTGTTATAATTGAAGCCTTCATTCAGCCAAATGGTGCAATAATTTAATATCATGACTAATTTGTTGTTAATTTGATCTGTTGCATTGAATTTATACACGCGATTTTCGTAATTATAATTGTATATACTTGACTGCAGTTGATTGTTTTTAAAATTCGAAGGGTGTCATGATATTAACACCCACCTTTATAATATATATCAACACCATCACTGCATCACTGCATCACTGCATCATCACCCTAATAATGGTATACATATATATGTATATTATATAGCTGATGATGTTCACCTCAATTAAACAATGATTCAGGACATTTGGTTTATTTTTTTTTTTTCGATATAAACATATAAAGAGACAATAAATTTTCAAATATATATATAATTGAGAAAACGTGCTTATATGAATATGAATATATAATAATAATAAATATATGCGTATAAATATATATATATCTGATTGTCCGATCAGCTGCAGTATATACACATACATATATATACCTATATTTTATATGATCGTGTGCCATGGCTCTGAGGGGGTTTATCTTTCGTTATTTATTTTTATCTTATTTTTTTAAATCTTATACTTATATGTATATAATATATGCATAAATATAGACATGTTACTGTCTTGGTATATAGCTGAGCTGATGATGATGATGATGATGATGATACTGATACAGATTTTTCATTTGGCCCAGTGAATTATATAACTTTATACGTCATAATAATACATACATACATACATTGATTTTATTTAATATATAATTATATTATTTTTTTATTTTTTTATTTTTTTTGATACACAAAATATATATATATAAAATACAAAATAAAAGATATAATTTATTAAAATAAGTATCATCAGGTGAAAAATAAAATTCAATTGTTGTATATTATTGAATTCATAAGCACTGACTCTTATATTTATTTATTTATTTTTGTCATTGCCTCTCTATATCTATTGTACTTAATTTTTCAAGGATAATAATGAAAAAAAAAATAAAAAAGTTATATATATATACAATAAATGTGAGTATGATGTCCATCAATTCGTTCAAAAAAAAGTAACAATAATAAAAAAAAAAAAAATAAATAAATAAACATATTGGATTGACACACTCATCGATTCATTCATACAAACTATAAAATTTAATATGTGAGAGTTATTTAATCTTCTGACCATTTAAAAAATCCATTTAGTAAGTTCGACCACCAAAGAATTATATATATTTTTAAGGAAAAAAAAAAAAAAATAATATATATATATATATTTTCAAGTGTCGCGTAGTAGCTAGCTGTGTTAGTATACCTATATCATATACATACTAACATATAATACATATAATACATATAATCAGACAAACAGATAGACAGCGATTTAACAAATGAAAAAATAAAATAAGAAAAATGACTGTAAAAGCCCCATGGGTTCTTATTACACAGCCACTTTTCTCTTTTCTCTTTTCTCGCGGACAAAAATATATATACCTATATACCTTATACCTATATATACGCCGCACTACAATAAAATTTTATATCATGGATATTTAGTTTGCGTTGTGCGTTGCATTCTGTTCATTTCATTTTCTTACTCGAGGATCATCGATAGTCGATACAGAAATGAAAAAAAAATATAAAAAAAGAATCAAAGGAAATTTGGAGACACTGTTGAGATTCCACAATAATAAATTCTCGGCTAGATATATTATTTTGTATATGATATAAAGTACAGGTATATATATATTACAGATGAGAAAAAAAATATATAATAATATGAAAAAAAAAAAAAAAAAGGTTGCATATCTAAAAAGAAGCTTGCACGTATAAACATCTGTTGTGACACCAAACTTGATAATTTGTCCGCCCTTCTTTTAATTCTCATATTTTATTATGCTGAAATATATATATATAAACAAACAGCCTTATACATAATAGTATGTATATATATACTAATATAATTTTAATATAAATATTCAAATAGTTAAAAAATTCATTGCATTTTATAAATTCCTTTCTTTTTATTTTTTTTTTTAAATTTGATTCCTCAAAATGATATTATAATGTTGATATAGATGCATCTCTGACAACTCTCATCTTAAATTCTCTACTGGGGGTCTTTTTATCATTAAAATATATTTGACATTATCTAGCAAGTGCGTATATACCTATATAAATAAATAATATAATACAATATATACTCGCTGCGTCAATTGTACAATATGTATATGTATATAGTACCAGGTGAATAATTTTTGACAGTTTAAAATATAATTTAAAAATAATAAAATAATTTGTCAGTTAACAGAGAATTTTAATATAAAATATGTATAATAAGTTGAAAAAAAAATAAATGTTGCAGCTGTGAATGTTATTTTGATGATAGTTATCTACTATAGTTAGCTATACTCGCATATGCATTGTACATATTAATTTTTGTCTATTTTATTTTATATATATATAATTATTTATATGCGGATATTATACATATACCCACACATATGTATATTATGTTTTATATATTTAATTTTTTTTAAATACATGTTATAAAAAATTATGTGATTGATGTTTTTTTACGACAAATTTATTATCATTATTATTGATTTAAAGGATGAAATATCAAATCAATATTACATGATCGATCGTGATTTATAAAATCAAAATTTTTTTATATAAAAAAATAAAGAAATATTTGAATTTTTTATATTGGCTCCCACGTTGTTGGTTGGTTATATATATTTATGTATGCCAGATTAATGTGTGTCTCTTTTTTTTATTAAATCACAAAATTCATCTTTTATTGCACTCATATATATATATATATATTTATATTTATATATATGATCATATGATCGATCACAAACCTGCTTAATGCTCGCTACTATTATATAAATATATATATATATATATATATTTTTATACATTTCTTTATTTTTAACAATTCAATTTTTTTTTTTTTTTTTTTTTTTACCTGTTTGAGAAGTTTCATTGTGAGTTTGCGGGATGACTTGTTCAGTTGAAAGAAAAATGAAGAGGTACGCGTAACACTGCACATGTGTGTTGCAAGGTGGTGTAGAAATAAAAATTGAAAAGACATGACTGAATAACAATAATAAAAAAAAAATATAAAATATATATAAAAAAATTATGATGATGATGATGATGATGATGATGGTGATGGTAGTCAAGTTTGTTGGTTGTCGTTTCTCGCGGATTCCCAGGCGATAACATTGGGTACTTGTTGAGTTGAAATTTTTCAAGTTAGCCCCTGAATCTATTGTTGTACCTTAAATATGTCACCCTGTTGCTGTTGCTGCTTCTTTTTCAAGAGTCAATGCACTTTTTTTTATATTTTACCCCTCCAACCAATAATTATATAATACCTATATTATCTTTTAGCCTTATTTTTTTTTATCCATTTATTCATTCATTCATTCAATAAGCTCTGATGTAAATAAATATATATACATATAGACATTTATTATTAATTTTGTTGCGACATCACATTTAAAAATAATTAATGTATATCATGTAATTTGAGTGTATAAACTTTGGTTCAATATAAAATATGTACTCAAAATATTAATTAACAGCTTTTTTAAGTTTATAATTTCATCAAGTATCAATTATTTAAAATATGAATGAAAAAAAAAAATAAATAAATAAAAGTAATGGTTAAGAGAAAATTAATGAGGTCAATATTTTTGTTGTGTATCGATTGATATAATTATTATTATCACATGTTTGAAATCATTTCGAAAAAAATATATCATATAATGTAAGTGGAAGTAAATGATACATCCGGTCAATTGGCGCTGATAATATATTATCCATGTATTATTTGTATGCAATATAATAATCAAGTTTATATATATATATATATATATATATATTTTCACATATATTGATATAGGATATTCACAAAAACGTCAACCGGTTTGTTTCTTGTGCGTAAATCAGTGAAACTGGGTTTATTAAATTCCCCAATTTTCTTAGCTATACATATATATAGATATATAAATATTTATAAATATTTATATTTATACAGCAGTATAGTAGAGCACATATATATATATAATATAATATAATATATAATGTCAATATTTTTTAATTTATTAAAAATTGAAATTATTATAACACTTGAGAAATATTAATTTGTCAATTATAAAAAAATAATTGAATCAATAAAAATTTATATTAAATATATATATATATATGATATATATGCTGCCAGCAAGGACATCCGGTGTAAATTAAAATTAAAATTAAAATGACCAACTTTCTTTATAATTTTGTGAAAATAAATAAATCTACATGAATAAATATAAATATAAATATAAATATAAATATAAATATAAATATAAATATAAATATAAATACATGTGTCATTTATCAATCACTTGGTCGCAATATCAGTTGATGTATTTTACGTTTAAATATGTAAATATTAATTATTAAAAAATACAAGTAAATCGCATAAATTATATATATATTTTTCACCTGGTCAAGAATGTGCTGCAGTTGGTACAAATATAATAATTGTCAATCTCTGTATATATGTATTTTAAATTTTAAATTGCATGCAACGTCATAATTGTATAGAATCTATATATATGTGTATATACTTATAGATATATTTATACATATAATATAGAATGACTTGATATTGTGGCGTGTATATCTGTCATTTAAAATTTGCCCCCTCAAAAATGATCCTCATCTCTTTGATATTGCACAATAAAATCAAATACTGCATGCGTCTATATACATTTTTATATTTTTATATTTTTATATTTTTATATTTTTATTTTCTTTGGCAATATAATACTCACTCCTTCACATATAATTCATATATAGGATATATAATATAATAGAACCCCTTGATTTTTCTTGTGACTATAACGACATTAAAATGCATCAAATATTCATTTTTTCACTGACATTTTTATTGTATATATTAAAAAAAAATTTAGTCAGAATATATGTATTTGTGCATGATTTTCTGTCATATATTGACTATCGAGGATGCAATCGAACCCTTTTTCATTTGAATGCATAAATTTTGTCATCGCGTTGTGTTATAACAATTGTTGTTATATTTTCGTTGGTTCCATCGTATATACATATATACCATATACTCATCTATATATGCCAGTAACTGTAGCATATATGTATACTGTATAGGTATATCCCACAATAAAATAATCCATTCATTTATTGCACCTTTTCTTGGAAAATAAAACGAGTTTTATATAAATCAAATTGTATTTTTCTATATAATAATAATATCAAGTAGGTATATATATATATATAAAATTAAGAAAAAAAAAATATATATAAAACATTTGTTATAATGTTATCAGAAAAGCGGTATGTAGGATTAGTAAAAAACCAAAAAAAAAAAAAAAAAACAATGATAGAGCATCAATGATTAAGTTCTTATCACAAGACAGACAATGAACCTTTACACACACACACACACACACATATGTACTTGACCTTTTCATGTTTGTCTATGCAACATACACATACACATACTATTGATGCTCTATTATTATTAACCCCTGTCTCCAAATATATATATATACTATGATCACCACCACCACCACCACGACTTTACCATCAAATTAATCCTACATTAAGCTTCTTGTGAGAATGACTTTTTCTCTAATCTTTATCTAATTTTTATCGTCATATACATATACATAAAAAATATACGATTTTTTTCATTATTATTTTTATATACATGTGTACGTATATGTATATATATATATATATTCAGTGATCATAATTATTTTTATTTATTTAAATAAAGTCTCAATCATAATTAATCAATTATATATTATTAGCAACTTGATTCAGCTGCTTATTATTTTTTTATCTCGACGACGTTTTTCAACAAATAATCAATGTGCAGATGCTTATATGCGTTTTTTATGAATTGTGAATTGTGAATTGTAAATTGTAAATTGTGTCACATATGTGTATATGATATGATAGGCACTTTGCCACGCGTTGATTTTCATAAACGCGCATATTTATATTTATTTTATTTTTTTTCTGTAAATTGCAATAATAACATAATATGCATGAAACATGTATATTTATATCCTATATCTCTTTCCAAAACATGTATTTTTTTTTTTTGTTACGAACCGGATATCACTGCATATGATAAATAAATATATATATATAAGAGACTCTGTAACAAATTGCAACACAAGATTAACATGGTTGCTTAAATTTTTCTTAATATTATATAATAATAATAATATATAATATTGTTAAATTAATAAATAATATTATAAAATAATCAGATGACAATTTAATTACATCCTTGTGTTGGCATTTAATTTCAATGAATTTTATATATATTTTTTCAAAAAAAAAAAAATCAATCGACACTTGATTAAACTTAATTTAAAAATTGAACACAGGAAATGATTTTTGTCATAACGATATTTGATCAACTATACATATAGGTATATAACTGATAATCATTTTTTCATGTAATTTTTTTTTTTTTATTTATTTTCAATTTGTAAAACCACCTGGCCTCATTAAACTTATCGGCACATTTTGTCATTTATTCTTGCACTTTATTTGTATTTTTTTGTTGCAATATATATATAATTTTAAATTTATATAAAAAACGGTGCGGGGTACAGCTTATACATAGAGTAGGTATATCCTACTGTTTTGAACAAATTTGATTTTATCAAAAACAATATATACCTATATTTATAACGATTTATATATCATTGCATTCAATTTTTTAACGGTTTATAAATATTAAATATTAAATATTAAATATTTTATACATACATATATTAAAATAAATAATGTATATATATATTAGACTTGATATTACATCTATATATATTTATATTTATAAGAAAAATAATATGAATCCTTGAAAGAAATGGACACTTGAAAACTCAAATAGCCCGTATATACAATAATAATAATAATAATAATAGTAACAGTATAATAGTAATACATTTTAGATGACGAGTTGTTCTCAAAATATCGGTTGGCACACTGTCTTCATTTCCAAATGAATTATAATCCAAATATTATATTACTCAAGTGTTGCAATTATTATTATTATTATTATTATAAAATGTATTATACATATAATATTATTCAATGCATCAACCACATATTATATATATATATATATATATATACTAAAAAAGACGTGTCGCACTACTAATCCGTTCGTTTTTATTTTCCCATGTAAATTTTTATAAATTTCCACTTGATGAACACATTGAAAAATTTACTTGATAAATATATTGGTATGTATGTATATATAGAACCTGCACTTTTTAAATTCCGGAAATAAATAAATAAATAAATAAATATACCTATATAAAAATTTATGAAATTTGAAACTACTTGATTGTTGAATTTGCAGCTATAAAAATTATTTTTTAGGTAAAAATTTCTTTTGTAATAAAAAAGGAATAAAGTCATCTTGTTTAATAATCAAAATAAGGCACAATTGAATGTATATTTTTTTTTTTTTCCAAAGATTTACAAAGCAAAAATAAAAAAATATGTTTGAAAAAAAAAAATAGAAACATGATGTCGATATATATATATATATGTATGTATGGTACTGAACATTGACAATGGGCCATGAAGTGTCTTTAAATTCACAGTAGCATTGGTTAAATTTAGGGCGTTAACATAAATGCACAGCAGGGGTTGTGCAAGCTTGGACGATCATAAACGATGACGATTCACATCAACTCAAGAGATTCGCTACTTGATACGAAAATTATTTTTATTTTTAATATAATAATATAATATGCGTGTATACTAACTACTACTATATATACAGCTAGCTATACTGCCAGTACCTATCATATACTATCATTGCATCAAATGGCTGTGGGATAACATTTAATAACATAATCACAATAATAAACATGTATATTTTTAATTATAATATAACCTAATATCTATTATATATACTTATATAAAACATGAATACGTTATTTATTTTATTTTATAATTTGATTTGATTTGATTTGATTGTTTCAGAGTTTGATGAAAAAGAAAAAAAAAAAAGTCGACAGTAACATGATTAATCGGTAAATAAATATTATATATTTTTATACAATAAATGGATTTAATTAATTGAAAATATTTATTTATTTTTTTTATGTACAATATCAAAGTCAAGATTTGATAAATCGTGTGGAAAATATTGTTAAATCAATAATAAAACAAACAATGAATGGACAATTACCAATTATAAATAATGCATCATCAAATATTGAAATTGTTATTGATGATGATATTGAAAATGAATATAATGATGAAAATCAAGAGCAAGATAAAGATAAAGAAATAAAAGAAGAAGAGGAAGAAGAAGAAGAAGAAGAAAATATAATTAATGATAAAAATATTGTCGTTAATTTTTCAGGTAAATGTGGAGAATTTCAATTACCATTGATGATGGTTATTCTTTCAAAAGCTCATAAATTAATAACATCAAATACATATCAAACAAAACGTTCATTATATTATGAATTAAAAAGTGAAGGATTAGTTAATGAACAACGTATTGTTGATTTTTATATTAATAAAACAGCATTATTACTTAAATGTACAACTTGGAATTTAGGTTTTATTGGTACAGCTAAAGGTTTAATGTGTGGTAATATTAAATTATATTATGATAATGATAATACAATTGATTGTAATACATCTGGTGGTGTATTGATACCACAAGTTAATTCAAATTATAATAATATTATTAAAATTGATACAAATATATTATTTATAATTGTCGTTGAAAAAGATGCTGTATTTCAAAAATTATTACTTGAAGAATGTCCAAAAAAATTAAATTGTCTTGTTATAACTGGTAAAGGATATCCTGATGTTGCAACAAGAATATTTTTAAAATTAATTATTGAAAAACTTGATATACCAGCTTATATAATGGTTGATGCTGATCCACATGGAATTGAAATAATGTGTGTTTACAAGTAAGTAAGTTTATTTATATATTATATTATAATAATATTATTTATATTATTTATATTATTTATATTATATTTCAAGATATGGATCAATTTCATTGGATTGGGAAAAATCAAGTTTAATATCATCAAATATACAATGGATTGGTATTGCACCATCTGAAATATGGAGATTAAATGTCAAATCACATCCATTAAATTATTGTGATAAAAAAAAATTAGAAACATTAGAAAAAAAATTATATTTAACTGATGAAATTAAAAATGAATTAAATGAATTAAAACATCAGGGTAAAATTGATATTGAAGCTGTATCAAAAATATCAAATAATTTTCTTACTGAAATTTATATTCCCTGTAAAATATCAAATTTTAAAAAAAATCACAATAATTATTATTTAAATAATCATACAAATATATAATTTTATTTTTGTTATTATTATTATTATTAAATTTTAACAATTTTTTGTGGTTCTTCTTTATTATTTACAAGATCAATAAATCGTGGAATTTTACGAAATTCACCAAGACAAATAATACTTGAATCTGATAAAGTACGTTTCATATTATGACAAAATGTATTTGTAGTTACCATATTATTTTTTTGCTTTTGATCATTTATTTCATCATTACCAGAAAATTTACTCATTGAATTTGTCGTATTGAATTTTCTTGATCGTGTTGGATATCGATGATTACTATTACATTCATTATAAATTTGTTGACAAAATGATGAATTATTTAATTGTGTTTCACTCTGTGTTGTTGTTTTTGTTGTTGTTGCAATTACTTTTTTTTTTTTATTTCTATTTCTACTATTTTGCAAATGATAACGAGCCATATTTATATAAATTTCATTATTTATTTATTTTTATGGTTATAACAATATTCAAAAAATTTATTTTAAATATTTATGTCAATCAATATTAATGACAAATATTTAAAATTGATGTTTATTTGTTTTTTTTTTTTTTTCTTTAAATTATTATTATTATGTTAAAAATTAATTGTTGAAACTTTTTCATCATCGAATGATACACTTTGCTTTAATAAAAATAGAAGGCCCTCGAATTATAACATATTATACTCGGCTCCCAATAACGTTAAGCCAGCAATGGTTTGAATTATTATTATTGAAAAATTGTTGTCGATAAGATGTAACTAAATTGAACAAAAAAAAAATGTAATAGTTAAAAATAAACAATGAGTTATTTTTTTAAAAGCTGGTTTGATAATAACAGGATAATAGAACAGGTAAGGAAGTATAAGGACCGTTAGACAATTTTTGTTGAAATAATGATTGATGAAATTTCAATACTCTAATTTGTTAAAAAGTTTTTCAATTATTTTCTATGAATCGAATACCTCTTAGATTGTTATATCGGCCTAATACAAACTAAAGAAATTTTCAAATAAAAAAAAAAATTCAAATACCTCCTAAGTTATTATATTTGCCTAATAAGAAAAAAAATTTGAATACCTCTTCGGTCTTTATATTCGCCTGATAAAAATTTACAAATATATGACTCAAATTTATTTTGATAAATTTTGAGTTGTTACTATCGATATATCGGAAAATATTAATTACATAAAATAAAAAAAAAGCAGCATCGAATACCTCCTTCTGAGTTCTATAACCCTGATACAACTTGATATTTTTAAAATTTTTTTCAAAAGCGTCATAATTTTTTTTTCAGAAAATATTGATCTCAAAAAATAAAGAGAAGCAGCATCGAATACCTCTTCCCCAGTTCTATAAGCCTGATACAACTCGATATTTTTAAAATTTTTTTTAAAAGCCGCATTAATTTTTTTTCAAAAAATATTATTATCAGAAAAATAAGAGAAGCAGCATCGAATACCTCTTCTTCAGTTCTATAAGCCTGATACAACTCGATATTTTTACGATTTTTTTTAAGAGCCGCATAAATATTTTTTCAAAAAATATCGATCCTAAAAAATAATGAGAAGCAGCATCGAATACCTCTTCTCCAGTTCTATAAGCCTGATACAACCCAATATTTTTACGATTTTTTTCAAAAGCCGCATAAATTTTTTTTCAAAAAATATTGATCTCAGAAAATAAAGAGAAGCAGCATCGAATACCTCCTTCCCAGTTCTATAACCCTGATACAACTTGATATTTTTAAAATTTTTTTCAAAAGCGTCATAATTTTTTTTTCAAAAAATATTGTTCTCAGAAAATAACGAAAAGCAGCATCGAATACCTCCTTCCGAGTTCTATAACCCTGATACAACCTGATATTTTTAAGATTTTTTATAAATGCAGCACAATGATTTATTGAAAAATGTCAAGTAAAATACTAGGCGAACATTACTTGAAAAGAGGTTTTTTTCGCATCCTAGAATTTATCGAAATATTTTGAATTTGTATCGGGCGAATATAATGTCCGAAGAGATTTGTGATTCTTTTTTTTATTTTTCCAAAATTTTTGAATTTGTATTAAGAGAATATAATGATTGAAGTATTTGAATTTTTTTTTTTCCAAGAAAAGTGTGAATTTTCATCAGGCGATTATAATAACCGAAGAGGTTTTCGACTTCTTCTTGAAATAAGCGAATCCTGTCGAAATCCTTTTCGAAAAAAATTTCGTGTTATATAAGGTCATAGGATTCGAAAAGCGGTATTTAATCCATTATAAATGAAATATATTCAATTATTATTCCTGACACAATCCTTTTTTATCATCGTATTTTACTGTTGGAATAAAGCTAGAGGGCGCACAAATCAGTACATCATACATTTATTTTTTTTTTTTTTTCTGAAATTATCTATAAAATTCCTAAATTTTTATTTAATAAATATATATATGTACCTACTCATTGATATATATATGATGTGTTAATAATTTAAGAAAAAAAAATATCAATTACCAATAAAAGAGAAAGATAGTGTCAGAGTCATATTATTTGAAAACATAAAAATCCCTAGTTTTTGATGCTCTACTCAGTCGATTAAATAGATTTGTGCCAATAAACTATACCGGAAGTTGGTGTAAACTGAAAAAAAAAACTGATCATGAGATCATCATAATGTTCTATCGATTTTATATTGTAACTTGTAAGCCATCTTGTTAGATTGCAAATGAGAGAGTGAGTAGTGATTGAGAGTGGCTGTCCATGTGCCAAATTTTATCCAATTCATTTTATTATGAACAATTGTAAGTTATTTTTTATTAAATTAATTAATTATCATTAACAATATCAATTTTATTATTATTAATCTATTTATTACTTACACAATACCTACAATATTTTAAAAAATTTATTACTTGTTAATATTGAAGCAACGTGGCTCCAATGTTACATTCAATTTTAATTTTTTTTTTATCATTCATATTACTATTGTTAAATTATAAAATTATTAATTAACAATTATTTATTTATTTGTTATATGTATGTATTTTATGATATTTATATTTATATTTATATTTACAGATGTGATGCTTTTGGTGATTCAATTGCATCTAACCTTGGCAGCATCAAATGTTGCTGGTGGTGGTGATGATGATGAGGTTATGTGAGCATACTCATATTTGTACTGGTCTACATCGTGATAGATTAATTGAGGAATCATTGTTCCTGGATTAAGTTTTACTGATGTTGAATTACTCTATTGAAGTGATTCATTTGATGATGTATCAATAAAGTTGCTCCAGCTGAAAAATTAAGGTATTTGTTAAAAATAATAATAATAATTTTAATATGATGATGATGATGATGATGATGCCAGTGCTCGTTAGCGACACTAATTGTTTTTGTGTTAATGTCACCTCCAAAACACTGGTAAATTAATGGATCTTATATTTTATTTATTTATTATATTTGAATCAAAATTAATAAAAAAATATTTCCAACATTATAAATTTTTTTTTTTTTCCATCAATAAATTGATAAATACAAGTATATATTAACTTGAATAAAAAATATACTAATAATAATTATTTAATTACTTTTAGCACATGTCTCGTGAGCCTGAAAAAGAACCACCAGTTTTTGTTTCAAATAAATATTTTTACTGGTCTCTGCTTGGTTCCAGTATTGATTGTAAGTATTTCATTTATTTTATATTATAAATGGATTAATAATGCTCGATGCTTGACAGACAATTACCATCATAGTGGATTGATTTTGTTTTCAATCGAGCAAATAATAATACTGTGAATTTTTCACAATTGTGATTTGATTGTTGTTTTCACAATTGCAGCCCGATTTTTCACGACAATTATATATGTTATATGTATATATTTTATTTTAATTAAACTCAATAATAACTTGTTGTAATATATTATTAAACGTATTTTTCTTTATATTTTTTTTCAGGCATTTATCAATTGGAATCCATAGTCAGCTGGCCTCAACTTTTCACATTTAAATTTATTATATTTTCATTGTATTTAACTTTAATAAACTAATAATTTAATTGAAATTTAATACAAATTGTTGTTATATTAATTGGAAAATGCTTGATGAGCTTTTTCTACAAAATCAATATTTTTTTAATTTACTTTTTAAATTGATTGTGTCAAGCTTAATTAGGTCAGCTTGATACTGAAAAAAAAAGAGAAACGTTTATTAATTATCAAAGATAAATTAACAAATAATTAGTAATTAATGAAAAAAAAAAAAAAACGAAATTCAATTATATTGTATATATAGTTAATTTATTTATTATATAGATAGGTATATATTTAAATATTTTATTATATTTAATATACTACAATTTTAATGTCT
The DNA here is from genome assembly GCA_011426435.1 of Lysiphlebus fabarum. Taxonomy (NCBI): domain Eukaryota; kingdom Metazoa; phylum Arthropoda; class Insecta; order Hymenoptera; family Braconidae; genus Lysiphlebus; species Lysiphlebus fabarum. Next base: position 54,862 of record WSYQ01000256.1, on the reverse strand, counting down.
CATTTAATAATAATATTATTATATATACTCTTTGTCTGTGTATAATTATATTTTTGTTACATATTATTAGAAAAAAAAAAAATAAATAAACAATAATTGGCAGTTTATTAAACTCATTTATATATATTCAAAGAAAATAATTATACAAGTTTATTATTATAATTATATTTATTATTTTATCACATTAGAGACTAGGGATATTTATTTGTTTCTTTTTTCATTATAATTAATTAACACTTAACACCTATTGTGTATAACTGCATTAAATAATTTTTATTATTGGTCTACAATTATATTTTTCAATTTAAAATATTTTATTTATTTATTTCATCAGATAATTAATTATGAATAATAGTCAACTATATTTTTTTTTGTTTATATTATTATTATCATTATTGTTATTGTTATTATTATTATTAACATATTATATATGTATTTAAATAAATTAATATTTATGACACCTGACAATTTGATTATTGATTATTGAATTTAAATAACTATTAATATTTTTGATATAATAATTATGTATCATTAAAATGCAAACACTGCACATTTATTTATTCAATTAAAATATCACACATACAGTATTTTGTTTCAATCAATTTCATAAATAATTTTAATTTTAAACTAAAAATTAAAAAAAAAAATACTTTTTAATTACATTTATTTTAAATATTATTTTTTATTTACTTTTTTAATTACTAATTATAGACTTTAAATATATTAATTAATCATCAAATCATCATTATTTATTTGACTTTAATTATTTATTTATCTCTTTTATTCAGTATATTTGGTCTAATTTATAATTAAGCGTCATTTTTTATTTTGTTTTTCATCTGCGAATAATACTATTAGCCAATTCAGGTGCACAATTATTTAATTATTTAATTATTTAATTATTTTGTTCTTAATGCTCAATTATTAATAAAATTTTCAATTCAATATGCTTTTTAAATTATAATTTATAAATAATAATAAAGATAAATTGATTAAGTACCATATGGTCCCTGGAATAATAAGATTTCAAAAAATAATAAAATTAATATATATCTTAAGTAAGTATACTTTAATTATATTTATAATTTTTTTTTTTTTTATAAATTATTAAATGCTATTATATAAGTATATATTATATCGATTTAATGACGAATCGTTATATTTTTTTTATTTTTCTCCTTGTATATTTTTTTAATTATTATATTTTATTATTATTAGTTTAGTATTTAAATATTTTTTTTTAAATTTTTTTCATATATTTTTTTTTATCGTGCGGACGGAGAGTAATTATGATTTTGTTAATTCAAATTGTTGGATTCAATTTAAAAATGGTGTTCCTATATATTATATAAGTTTTTGTTAGTTTTTTTTTTTTTTGTTAATATATTGTATTTATTTACTTTGCTATATATGAATTTAAATTATTTATTTGATTATTATTTTGACAAAGATATATATCAGATTTATTCATCAGAAATAATTTATTTTTAATAATAATTAATAAAAAAAATAAAAAACAATAATATACTAAATATGTATATATAATTATAATTATATATCAATAAATTGGCACAATATTTAATTTAAAAATTACTCACAATATAAATTAAATAAATAAGAAAAAAATAATAATTAAATGCAAACTGATGAATTTCGATTTCATCAATTTTTAAAATTTTAATCTATAGGTATATTTAGATTAACTATTATTATTAATATTATCAGATATAGATATTAAATATTACGATTCAAACAAACACACAATTTACACATTACATAATTTTCAAACGAGAATTAAATTTTTGTTTTTTTTTTTTTTTTTTTTTCTCAAAAGCAATATAGTCATTGTCAATAATTAAATAATAAAAATATTCATCTTCTGAGAAAACGAAAAAAACCACGACTTTTATCTGGTGGTGGAGCCATAAGCATTGGAACTTGATTTTTATGAGTAATACGAATCTATAAAAATAATAAATTAATTAAATTAATAATTTATAAATTAAAATGTATAGATATATGTATAATTATTTAATAATTATAATTATTACTGTGCATGGTCCTTGCATCCATGGTTCACCATCAATTTGCATTGGAAATCTTTTGGTAGTTGTTATAACAATACTGCTACATTGAGCAAGTCTTCTACCAGATGCACGAAGACCAGTTTTAACTTGTCCCATATGTAAACAATTTTCTAGACCTATTACTTCAATAAGATTATCACCAATATCTGTAAAACAATTAAATTTTTAAGATTTTTTAATAAAATTAATATTAAATTAATTATAAAATAAAATAAAATACCTTGAATAGCAACAGTTAAATCAACTGAATTAAAACTGCTTGTACTTAATTCTTTGTCTGGTCTTTTTTTTCTTTTACCAAGACGATGTCTTATTTGATGTTCACCCCAGAGATTTGATCCTCCATGAGTAAATGGAATGTTTAATAATGCAACACCTTGTAATGATGGTCCATGTGCTAAATCTAATGGTGTACCATCACATATTATTTCTAAATCTTCATGTAAATTTTTACAACTTGCTGCAAATTGTTCAGTTGTTGCATATTCAAAATACCATAATTTATTTTTCATACGACTATTAAATTTTTCTGGATTTTTTTCACGTTCAAGATGAAATTTAACACATATTGCTGCATCAACACCAACAGAAAAATAATTATTAATAATATTATATGGTATTGAATCTTGATTTGGTTTTTTTTTTTCATTTTTTTCATCATCAATTACATCAATTTGCCATCTATCCATCATAACTGGTGTTGATTTTTCAATTTTTTTTAATACTTTATATATAGCTTCACCCTCATAACCACCACCCCATCTTAAACATCTTGCCAAATCATTACCAGTACCCTAATGATAAAAAAAAAAATAAATAAATTATTTACTATTATTAAATATAATTATTAATTTTTTATTATTATTTACCAGTGGAATTACACCAACTGCTGGTTGTTGTTCAAATTGTACACGATCTATTTAATAAATAATTATGTATATTATTTACATATTTTAATATTATTTATTTATATTTTAATTATTAAAATTATAAAATAAATACCCATTGTTTCTAAAACCCAACCAACAGTTCCATCACCACCACAACATATAACTTTAAAATTTTCAACATCTTTAAACATTTGTAATCCTTGCATTGGTCCACCAATTGCTAAATTATGTACTTGTCGTGGATTTAATATATATTGAAATTTTCTCAGCATTCTTTCACCTTGTCTACCACCAGATTTTGGATTTATAAATACCAATAATGGTATTGAATTTGCTAATGGAGTTATTTGAAATGACATTGCTGGTTGTTGATTTGATGAATTACCAGAACTTAAAAATGCACTCTACATAATATATAAATTATAATATTAATAATTAATTAATTAATAAAATTTATAATATTATAATGATAAAAAATTAATAATAATAATATATACACTAACTGAACCAATTGATGATGTATCTTGTCCATGTTTACTTCCTCTTTTACTATCACGTGATAATGATCTTTGTCTATCAAGTACAACTGGACATATTGCTGTTGGTGGTAATATATGAACAGCATTATCACCCAAACAACATTCAGCTTTAACTTGTGATACACATCTATTGTGCAACTAAAATTATTTTTTTTTTATAAATTAATTTAATTAATATTATTATTTTAAATTTACAATATAAATAGACAAATAAACTTACAGTCAATTGACACCATCGACAATGCAATCCAGTTATTCCATTATAACTTTTTATTGTTTTTCTACATTTTGAACATTTACCATGACAATTACCCTCTACCCAATGATGTACCATTGTTTGTGATGTTTTTTTACTTTTAACATATGTTGCAATACATGAAGCTGGTGCTCTTTGTACACATCTTTCATGAACAGTATATTTGCAAACTATAAATATATAAATATATATTTTATAAGTATTAATATAATATGTAAATTGATATAATTGATACAAAATACTTACAAACACAACAGAGTCCTTTTTTACCAAGTCCAACAAGCATATTTAAGCATAAATTACAATATGCTGGTTTACTAAAATGTTTTAGTCTCCATAAATGATTACCATCTTCTTTAACATGTGAATCAAGACCAAGTAGTACCAATAATGGAATTGTTGTTAAACCACCACGTTTCCATTCTTCCAATGACACTGTACCATCTGCATCGTAATCAATTTCTAGCATCATGTCTTGCAATATCTACACACATTAAATTAAATTAAATTAAATCAAATTAAATTAATAAATATTAATATTTAATCACACAATATATTACTTACTGGTTTTAATTCTGAAACATCCCATCCAAGATACTCGGCAACATTCATCATTTGATTAACAATGCAATCCATTTCCTTAGAAAAAATTAAAATTAAAATTATTATTTTTATTTTTTTTTTGATTATTATTATTGTTATATTAAATATAATTACATTTGTATCAAGAACTCCATTTCCATCAGTATCATAAAGTCGAAACATAACTTCATAAAAAAACATAAATTCATAATTATTATTATTATAAGTACTTATTATTATTATTATTAGATAAAAATAAAATAAAATAAAATAAAAACTTACATTCCAATTTGTCTTCTGGTCTTCCAGCTTCAAGAAGTGACAGATAACAAACAATATCTTTTAAGCTTACTTTAACTGAATGAACATCAATGGTACTTTGTTTTCTAACAAAATGTCGTATTTCTGTAAATATAATAGAATAATAATTCAACGCTCAACAACGTCATCAGACTCTTTACTAGACTCACAACAAAAAAAAAAAAAAAAAGCAGTCAATTATTTAAAAATAGAAATATATTTTTTGCAAATAAATAAATAAATAAATTATAAACACTATGAGAGTACGTGTGCTTTAAATTAAATATTTTCTTTTTTTTTATTATAAAAAATTAATTATATATATTTATACCTATATATTTATTTTTTTTTTTTCATTTTTACTATATATCCTATATAATAATATACTCTGTATATATAAATAAATATATATGTATGTATTTATTTTTAGCATATTGCAGCTGACTTGTTTAATCTTATTTCAACTTCCTCAATGCCAATGTTTAACTTAAATATTTGATTCAAATATATATGTATATTGACCTTTATATTAAAACATCCAATAACATAACTTCCTGGTATTTATATGTATACATGTAGGTATATATCGACAAGAATATTTATATTACCTGATTATATTTAATCCAAAATATTTATTTAGATTAAATTAAATTATAGGTATAGCTTTTAATTTAAAAAATTATGATGACGACAATGATGTCACATATTTGTTGTTTAAATAATAAATAATAGATGTATGCAATATTTTTTTATGATATCAATATAAATAAAATGACAACTATATATACAATAAATAACGAAATGATTGCAATATATAGTGAAATATCAAAAGGGAATCACATGTAGGGTGTAGTAACATATATAACATGTTCTTTATGGCAACTTGGCGACACCCAGAATGCTTTTTTATTTATAGGTATATATATATTTTTTTTTTCTTTATCACAATCATCTCTACCAACGTCACCTTCACAATCACCCTGTATAGTACATTTATACTCACAAAATGCAGAAATAATAAATAAAAACGATTCTGAATTTTCTTTCTGATTCTATTTAGGTCAGCGATTTTTTTTTTTTTTTTTTTTCTAATATATAGGATATACATATATGTATATACTTGTATCAAAAAAAAAAAAAAAAAAAAAAAAAAAATGTGCCTTGAAAGCACATCTTGATTTTTTTGTTTGATAATAATATTTACCTTCAAATTTTCCATTATTCACAAGCAAAGAATTGTTTGATTTTCGTGATGAATTACGAGATACTTGACTGTGACTTGGACTACTGTCTGTACTTTTTTTTTCTAAAACATCATGACAACTGTATGACGTATGAGCAACAGTCAACATTGGATGTACACTTCCTAAATATAAATATATATATATTTAAAAATAAATAAATAAAATAAAATAATAAATAATAATAATAATAATAATATTAATAAACCTGTACGATTTCTTGCTGATAATTCACTGTCATTTCTATGATGACCAAGTGCTTGAATTTTTTCAGTTAAACCATGAATTTTATCAGCCAAAGATGATGAATGACTTTCTGTTGACATTGAAGGACAAGTACTATTAACATTTGTACTAGATGTTGTGTGAGATGTTATTGCTGCACAAGCTGTTGTTGATGATAATGCTGCCATTTCCTAAATAATAAAATAAGAATAATAATAATAATTACAATTACAATATTATATAGAATATAAACAATAGTATGCTTTTATACCTTGAATGCTTTTCCATCAATATTTCTTGATCCTTTTTTGAGAAATGAAAGAAAAAGATGTCTTGACAATTCATCTGGTGTTGCAACTTCAAGATACGTGTCAAGAAATTTTCTGAATCCATCATAATCAATATCCTTAAAAAAAAAAAAAAAAATATTTATTTTATTTGAAATAAAATAAATTAAATACACATTAAAACAAAATTAATCAATTAAAAGTTTTGTTATTAAATTAAATTATTATATTTTTTCTTTAAACGTGATACTGAATAAAACGTGCTTAACATTTCGTATGAAAAAAATTAAATAGTAAATATAATATATAATAACATGACAAATATTATATGTAATTTTTTTTGTAAATATATGTATAAGGTCTCAATTTGAATTAAAAAAAATTTATCAAGTTTTTTAAAAAGAAATTGAAAAATTAAAATGAAAAATAATAAAGACAGTTCCACTTGAGTTTTAATAGAGATAAAAAAAAAAAAAAGGCAATTATATAATTATTATCATTATGAGTTTAATCGATATGAATAATTATTATACATATACATTTGAGTGAGTGGATAATAGCCAGTTGATTGTGTGCATTGATTAAATTAATTTTCCTTTTTTTTTTTGTTTGCAATTAAATAATAATAATAATAAACAATATATTATCGATGATATATATACATATAATAATATATAATGATAAATTTGTCAAATAATAAGTTTGAAAATATACCTATAATATAAAAAAATTTTAAATAATTTGTTTGAAATGGGTGTGGACTTAATATTCACTTGAAGTGAACCAGCTTATTGGTAACCACCACTAGAACTTTATTATTAGAATAACCCAGCAAATATTATTATTAAAACTTAATATATATATATATATATGTATGTATATACAAATAAGCAATATATCAATTCGCATATGTATATTATTATTATTATTTAATAAAAACCAACTGAGCTTTTTACATAATATTCTATATGTATAGCTGCAGTATATGCGCATATAATTATATGAAAAATATATATAAATATAATATGAATGAAAAATAAATATAATAATAATTTAAATGTAAGCAATCGGTAAGTTTATAAATGCCAATGGAAATGTCATTTTCATTGATATGATTAGATTTCATTGATCGGTGGATGAAAGCAGAACGACCAATGCGCTCTGCGCGTTGACCCGATTTGCCCGCGCGAGCTTTATTTATTTATTTTTTATTTATTTATTTTTTATTTTATTTTACTTAATTTTTTTATCATACATAGGTATACTCTTAACTTGGTTGATGACGGCATTGTGACGTCAGTCGTTTCTAGTGACGTCATACTATACTGTACGTATATATATATATGTATATATTTCAGTGCTTAGTTACCAGCTTATAGCTATATACCCGCACCCAGCTATATATATATATGATATTCATTCACCATATATATATAATATATAAAAAGCTCAATAATGCGCGAGCGCAAATATACACACCTTTCTCGTCAATCGAATTCAATACGACCATTATTATTATTATTATTATTATATATATATGTATTATCTCGAGGACTTTAACAAAGTCTTTATGTCGATATGTACAAGTATAATCCTCTAATAAGTATTTATTTAGATATATAGGTATAGAAAGAGAGAGAGCTTTTTGTTTTTCCTCCAATTATATAAATGAAATATAAATATAAATATAAATATATATAGAACTATACTACATTTTATTTTATTACTTAATTAAATTTGATATATAATAATTAAATATTGCAGCATATAACTTTGTAATGTCTGACCATAAATATATATAATATATATAAAATTTAATATATTTATAATATATATATATATATATAGGTATAAAAACAATATGATATATAACATCATAAAATATGTATTATTTATTATATGTATAAATAGATAAATGATATTATATAAAATAAAAAAATAGCAAGGGATGATAGTGGTAAAGGTAACTAGGCAACCATGGCCCATCTCCTCTATGACTAAATAGTAACTATATCAACAACTATATCACAATACACTGCAAGCTCGCATCCTCAGCTTTTGTCCTTGGAAATATATATTTATATATAGCTATTTAATATATTTATTGCATTGTGTGCATTAATATAATATTTTTTTATTTTTTTAAATTAAATAATAAATTTTCTCGTTTGCCTTGAATAATTTTTATTAACTGATAATTGCAAATAAAAAAATTGAAAAAAAAAAATGAAACTTTATATAAGTATATATAGGATATATAATAATTGAATTATAATAATGGTATTTTAATAATTTTAATATGTTTTTAATTTTATTTAAAAATTTAAAAAAAAAAAAAAAAACTTACCCCATCTGGATGATACTTGGGTAGACCACTTGGTGTTATCGTATTGTTACAAAATTCAGAGAGTACATCTTCAAGTTTTTTTGTAGAATCTGATGAAAAAAATTATTAATTCATTATATAGATAAAGTTTAAAAATTTTATAATTAAATAACTTACATGCAGCTAAATCTTGAAGTTGCTGAAATTCAGCTGGTGATAATTTGTCCCAATGAAGAGCCATTATAATATATATAATTTTATTTATTTATTTATTTATTTATTTAAATTTTCAATTTAAATTTGTAATATTATCATTGATTTAATCAATTATTATTATTATTATTATTTTTAAAAACAATCATTGTGTTATGCATCATCATCTGTAATAAATTTAATATTATCATATTAGTTTTTTATTTTATTATTTGTTAATTCAAATGATATATAACAAATGCCAACAATAAAATATCAACGAAATACTTAATTTATTTTATTTTTTTTTCATTTTGTCACTGGGCGTAACCAATATTCTCCTTGACAAAGTCTAAATGACCTTGAGAGATAATAAACTCACCACCACCATCATCATCATCATCATCAGCAATAGTATATATTTTTTATTTTTTTGAATATCAAGTTTTATATTAAATTTTTTAAATTAAAAATTGTTATAAGTATTCATAATAAAATTATATTGGGATATAAAATGAAAAATAAAATAAATTATTTACATTGATAAATACTTGAATTATTAAAACAGATATTTTTTTAAATAAATTGAATATACTTTTTATATATAACATACAAAAAAAAAAAAAAAATCAATTGATATAAAATACGAGATTTGAGTTATTTTCAATAATTGTTCTTTTGTCTATTTACAATTAAAAAAATTAATATATACATACATATATGTATGGTACTGACAATGGTTGTTATTGTTTGTAACATAATAAAATGTATTTTATATTGCCTGGATATATAATATTCATATATATATTTATATTGATACTGCAGAGTGCAGTTGACAGTTTAATTTAAATATCTCATCATCATCCATCGACTGAAATATCTAAAAAATACATCATAAATAATATTATTGTATATTTATTGATTTTTATATACAAGTATATATTAATTTACCTAATTTAAAAAAAAAAAACATTTATAATTTTCCTTTTTTTTTTTTATCTACAAGTAAGTGTATCTAATTTATTATTTTTGCCAATTTATATTATATTAATTAATTTATCAAACATACATAAAAGTATATATAACATATTTTTTTTTTTCCAATAAAAACAATAATAATGTGTATGACACACATATTCACATAATAATAATAAAAAATAAAAAACAGTAAGTATGTATATCTAGAATCAACTACCTGTTGGTTTAAATGTTCACTCTCTCTTTCTCTCTTTAGTTAGATATACCTATACCTATTATTATTATTATTATATCTATATTAGTATATGTAGTATATCAATTTGCCTATAACTCATAGTCATATTACTAAATTTTATCTGCAATATTAATTTATTTTCAAAATATCCATTTATTAATAAAATATAATTAAAATAATAAATTAATTAATTAATTTTAGTATTATTATTATTATTTAAATTAATCAATATATTACTATTATTTTATGATATACAAAAAATACAATATATAATGTCGATTTAATTAAAAAAAAATTAATTGAAAAAAAAAAAAAGACTGCGGGTAAAATGCTTTGCAAAACGCCCAACCGCCCACATTTATACATAAAAAAATGTTCATGTTTTGTTAATAACTCAAGGTTACACTGTTATTTCGCTCATTCAACTCGACATTCATCAAAATTTAATTAAATTTAATATTTATTAATACAACCAGAGTATTTACCTCATTATTATTATTAACTGCATATTGTTATTAATAAAACACTACATGTATTTATTTATGCACTATTATTATTATTATTATTATTTCTATTATCAACAAAAACAAAAACAAAAACAACAACAACTAGAATGACAATAATTATAATAACAATTGCAACACCATTGGCACCATAATAAATTCATTTTTTAATATTTATTTTTGAGTTCACTGTATATATAATTAAGTATATATTTTCAACACACAAAGTTTAATACAAGTACCAAAATAATACTTGTCTTCTCGAAATAACGTCGACAGACCAACAACAAAAAAATTTAAAAAAATAATAAATAAAATAAAATAAAATAAAATAAATATACAGACAAAATGTATTTAAATTGTTAAATGTTTAATTTGATTTATTTTTCCAATTATTATTGGTATTGTTTTTTTTTTTTTTTACTTCTAATATGTATAATTTAATTTAAATTGTTCAAAATTATCAATGATTATATATGTATTGAAGATGATGATGATGATGATGATAAAATAATATAGGTAATAGGTTATACCTATATGAAAAATATTAATATATATACCAATTAATAATATATTGTCAAGATGATGTTGTTGTTGTTGTTGTTGTTGATCAGATGAAGATGTTGATAAATAATACAAGATGCAGACTGACGTGCATCAGTCAGTCGACTGATTTCGATTTCTCTCTCTTTGAATTTCCACTCTCATCTCTCGATAGGTTTGAGGAGAGAGAAAAAAAACTGTTTAGTGGTGCGTTTGTCACGTATTTATTCTGCGCACGCTACCTCTTTTTGCTCAATTGCACCCTCTCATCTGCTCTCTCATATCCCTTAACATCTCTCATCTAGCCAAGCCTGCTTAAATTTTATTTTATTTTATTTTATTTTATTTTATTTATTATTTTTTTTTTTACCTATTATTATAAGAAAAAATAATAATCAATTTCACTATGCGAAGCAAACAACAAATACCTATATATTTTGTAATATATTTTTTATTTTTCATCATCATCATCATAAGATATCAATATTACACAGTGTATCATCACTTTACTTAATTAATAATTCTTGCAATTTTTTAGTGTCTTTATACATATGTAAATTCAACGACCTGAAATAAATATTATATTTTTTTTTTTTTTTTTTGTATATACTTATTTATAAAATAATATAATAAATCATCATTCCCAATCAATATTATCAAGGTAATCGCATAAAAGTATAAAAGTAAATTAATATATATATATATGTATAGGTTTATTTTTATTTTTTTTTCGATAACAAGTTCATTATTTATTTTCATCCCTTTTATTATTGAAAAATAATGTTGTTCAATGAATTATTTTATCGACACAATATCATTGTATTTATATATATTTATATAAATACATGAGTTATGTGTTATCAAAACTATCACCATAATTTATTTATTTATTTATTTATTTCCTTTCTTTTATTTTCTTTTCTTTCGTTTATCTACAAAGTATATAATTACTCAATTTGAGTCAAATTTATTTATCTGATTATCAACAATTTGTCATATATCATATATATGTATATAGAAAACTGGCTTGTTCATACAAGAGAGAATGAGAGAGAAAAACCAATTTATTTGTGATTCAAATAATAATATAAATCAATAGCTCAAGTAGATATTAGTATAGATATTTTGATGAATGTCTAAAGTTTTTTTTTTTTTTTTTTTTTATTCTCAACTAGCATAGGGGAATCAAATTAATTTGTCTTTGTCATCAAATTTTAGTGTCAGTGGTGATGAATATCATCATCAATTAATTTATCTTTTTTTTATTTATTTATTTATTTTTATATAAATAATTTTTTTAAATTTGGCGCGAATTTACTTGTATAAAAAAATATGGCTACTCGGTAATTTATACTGTTTATACAATAATGCTCGGTAATTTTACATGCGACGCCGATATTTTTTTGACATATTGAACTGCAACCCAGCTGTCAAAAAAATAAATAAATAAATAACATAAATAAAAAAAAAAAAAAAACAACAACTCACTGGTCATCATCGACATTTCGACTATTATCTGCTATCTTTATATATGATAGGTATACCTATCCAAATAATAAAAATAATTATAAATTAAGTATTTAAGTATATATGCGTTAATGTGTATAAATCTATTTGTATATGTGACATTTTTTTAAATACATAATATTAAATAAATAAATAATAAAAATGAGTAATATTGAAAATGTAAAAATTGATGAAAAAAAAGAAAATGTTACTTCCATCGATATACTAAATAATAAATGTCTTGTTAAAATATTTTCTTACTTGACAATTGAAGATGAATTGCAAATAAAAAAAGGTATAAAAAAAAAAAAAAAAAATTATTTATAATAATAATAATATTTTATAAATTAATTAATCAATTTATTTTTATAATTTTAGTTTGTAAAAAATGGAGAGATGCAAGTCAAGTATCAAATAATAATGATGATGATGATGATGATGATGCTGCTGATACTGATAAACATGTTCATAAACATTTTGAAGGTTTTCCAGAACAATCAGAATTAAATAAAATATTATGTGATTGTGGTGATAGTTTAACAAGTTTAACATTAAGTAATTATTGTTATGATTCAAAAATAATGTTTGTCATTAGTAAACATTGTCATAATCTTATTAAACTTGAACTTGATCTTTATAAATACAATGAAAATGATTTTCATGAAGCATTTACAAAATTAAATAAATTAAAATCAATAACAATATCATATTCAAATTATGTTGATCATGATGATTATGGACATGATACACTTATACTTAAAAGTTTACCAAAAAATATTCAAGAAATATCATTATCATCAGCAGCATATGATCTTGATTTTCTTGTTCCATTATCAAATAATTTTACAAAAGTAAGTTTATTTATATTTATTTTATAAAATAATTATAATTAAATTTTAAATAATATTATTTTTAATTTTTAGACTCTTGAAAAATTTAATAATTTAAATACACTTGAACTTCGTTATTGGAGTCTTGAAACAAGTGTATTAAATATGATATTAAAAAAATCAACTCTAACACATTTAACTCTTGCTGAATCTGAATTATTAATTGGTGATATAATAACATCAAATCTTATTAATCTTGAATATCTTGATTTAAGTTATGCTAAAAATATTGATACTATATTATCATCTATTATTACTAGTTCAATAAAATTAAAACATATTGATATTAGTCAATGTACAAATGTATCAAAACAAACACTTAATTTACTTGGTAAATTAAATAATTTAAAAAAAATATTTATAAATTATATTGATCAAGTTGATGATAATATTATTAATCAATTTTGTAATTTAAATATTCTTGAGTGTGAAGGATGTACTAATGTAAGTGATTCAAGTATCATTCAAATATTAAAAAATTCTGATAAAATTGAATTTATAAATATACAAAGAACTGGTATAACACATGAGACACTTGGCTTTGCATCTCAAACACTTAAATGTCGTAATTCAAATGATAAATTACATATACTTGTCAGTGAAAATATTGTTGATGAATTTGATTCAATTGATGATATACCATTGTCACTTGTTATCAATGAATTGCTTTAAATTTACTATTATAAATCATCATGGATATTCATATATATATATATATATATAATTACTATACTTATTTAACATCACACAGTATAAAATTGTGATTATTAATATTATTCAACGAAAATTTATTGTAAACCTCTCTCTAACTTTATTTTATTTTATTTTATTTTATTTATTTATTCATTTATTTATTTTTTTTTTAATTAATGGCAAAACAATTTTCATGTTATTTTATTATAAATTTAAATTGCTTTTATTTATTCTAGTCATATTGGAGATCATATTGATAAATAATTTCAAAAAACAAAAAACATTATGAAAAATTAAAAGTTGATTTATTATATAATTTTTTATCCAAAAAAATACAGCAAACAAAATGTCATGTTTTATTTATTTAATTTAAAAAAAAATTAAATTATAAAATTATTCAACAATTTTTATAATAATTTAAATTAATAAATTAATTATGTATGTGTATCAATAACAATGCAAAACTAAATATAATTCAAAAAAAGAAAAAAAAAATTAAACCTCAGTGTATTCAATTAGATAAATTAAAATTTTATATTATTCATTTATTTTGTTGATTATCACCATTCTCATAATAATTAACATAATTATTTTGGTCATTTTATATGTAACAGGAAATTTTAATAAAATAAAATTAGTAATCAATAAAATTATTTTGGAATATTGTTTATTTTATTAAATTTTAATATTCAAATTTATATTTTTAGTATAAATTTAATTTTTAAACATATGAATTATAAAATTAATTAAAAAAATCCAAATTTTTTTTCTACAATAGCATGAGGTTGTCCCATTTCTTCTTTGAATTCAGAACAATTTAATATATCTTCAAATCTGTAATAATTAAATAATATAAATTAATAATATTAATAAATATTACATTATTATTATTATTATTATAAAATAATTGTAAAAAAATTATAATTGTTGTTAAAATAATAAAACTTACCCAATTTCTTCATCACGTCCAAGTAAAACATCTTTCATTAATCCTGATGATGACATAAATGGATGTCTACCAACTCTTTCAGCAGCATTGAGTTCCATTGCTAAACGCATTGGTGCATGTAAACCCTGAACATTTCTCAACATAACCATTTCACGACGTAATTGATTTTTGTGAAACTAAAATTTAAAAATTAATTTTATTAATAAATTTAAAAAAAAATATATAATATTATTATAAATATTTACATTTTGCTCAGAATTTTCAATGGCATGTGAAAAATGTGAATTTTTTGAAACTGCACTTCTGTAAAATATCATTATATTATTTATTTATTTATTCAATTAATTAAAAACATAATAACAACAACAACATACCCAGTTAACATTGGATTTGGCATTTCATATTCACCACCTTTGTTGGTGTCAATTGGACCATCAAATGATGCCTTTGATTTAACTGATGGAATACCAAAACTCTATAATAAATTTATTATAATTAATCAATTAATAATTTTTTGTTTATACCTATATATCTATATATTCAATAAAATAAAATGTATAGTCATTATAAGACATAACCTTTGAAATGTATTTTTATTTATTTTTATTATACCTATAGCTAATTTTCAATGTTAAATTATTTTTTTATTTTATTATTAAAATTATCATATTAATACTTACCATTTTATTATTTTATATTTATTTCAACAATTTAATTATAATTATATGTATATTTGTATTGATGATGACTTGATGTCAAAAAAAAACACTGAAAAATGGATTATATGTATATAATGGCAAATTTACAAACGACTACAAGTAACAATAACAGAACCAACATGGCAGCCAAATATAGAGTTCAAAAAAAAATTATAATTATTCATTTATAAGTAATGTAAACATTGATATATAATTACAAATAAATTAATTAAAAATATTACAGGTACGTATGTATATTGGATTGAGGCAATTATTAAAAATCATTGGTCATTTTAAAAAATTAATTTAATTAAACAATAATATGATTATTATTATCTAAAATAATTTTATAAATTATCTACAAGTATTTTATTTTGATGTTGAAGCAATATTTTCTTTGTCAATATTTTTTTTATCTTTATCATCATCATCATCGTCATATTCAGATTCACTATCTTCACTTGGTGGATAATCAGGCAATTCTATTTAAAAAATAAATAAATTAATAAATAAAAAATCAAAATTATAATGATAATTACTATTATTATTATATATACCTTGTCTATTATCTAATTTTTCTTGTCTTGCATTGTGTAAAAATTTTTCTTGTGCAACAATAATTTCTTCACTATTTGTACAAGCAGCATAAGCAGCAAGTAATTCTTCATTTAATTCTAAAAATGCATGTCCCCATGAAAATTTACCAAGATAAAATTCAGCTTCTTGTGTAAAACCAGTTATAATAAGTGTTGCTGCAATAGCTTCAACACAACTTAATTGACATGGTTTACCATAATTAATTGGATTTGCAGCAACTAAAAATGGTAATAAACGAGGATTTGGTGTTCGCATTTTACCAAATGGTGTTTCTTCAAGTTTAGCCCAACTACAATCAACAACAGCACAACCATGATCCTCAACAATTGGACGATCAGTTGGTGATACACATTTTTTTCCTACAGGTGTTAATACTAAACCAGGAAATCTTTGACCTAATTTTAATGTTTTAATAAGACCATGTCTTGATAATTTACGACCAGAACATTTTTTAGGATCACAATGTTCAAGATCCCACATTGCAACTGGAAATTTGACTATTGATGTGACATCATCATCTAAATATTTAAAAAAAAATAAATATATTAAAATTTTAAATAATCATAAACATTTTTTTTTTTTTTAAATATAAATATATAATTATAGATTAATAATAACCTGAGACATCATCATCATCATCATCATCATCATTAGATTTATCTCTTTCTTGTCGATATTTTTCCTCCTTACCAACAACATTTCTTTTTCGTTTTTCAAATAATTTACCTTTATTTTTTTTTTTACTTGACATTTTTATTATTTATTTATGTATACAACAATCTATTATGTTCTAATATATTTATTTACAAACAGAATATACAACTATTTTATTATCAAAGGTTAGAACCAGTTGGAACTTTCAACAACATTTAACATGTGATGATTATTTTGTTATTATTATTATTATTATTATTATTATTATTATTATCAGGACTGTAACAAGTAAATATAATATATATATTTTTTATATTAAACATTTTATTATTTTATTTTTATTTTTAAATATATAAAATTAATTAATTTAATAATTAAATAATAATAAAAGTATTTTTTATTTCATTAGTCTGTACAGTAATTAAAAATTCCATTTATAAATATTTTTTAATTGAAGGCTACGTCCCTGATTTTAATAGATTTATATAAAATAATAAAAAAAAATATATAAATAAATAAATACATACTTATACTGACTTTGGTATTGAAATGTATTGAAATTGATAAATATGTTTTTAAAATGATTCATATATATTTTGATAACAAATATACTTAGTTTTTTTTTTTTTACATAAATAACAAAAAAATAATATTATAATAATGATTAAAAGAGAATATGCAAAAAAATATACAATGAAAAATTAAAAAATTGTATATACCTATTAATAAATAAAATTAAATGCATACATACAAGATGCAAGTGTCAATGAATATTTACAACTAATTTATAGGTATGTACTGTATATTATTTATTATATAAAAACAATACAACTACACGTATATGATCTTATAATGCGTATATTTTTATTTTATAGAAAAAAAATACAAAAAGGAGTACAAGTGGTTGTTGATGAGTACATAGTTGATTTTTTAAATTGAATTGTGTATACATACTTACTTATTTACTTATAGAATTTATATTATTATACACACATGCTCAATTTAATTGTTATTAATAATAACAACAACAGACACTACGACATTCTACCATATTTGTCATTATACAGTAGTTTATCAAATAATTTATCAAATAAATAATTACCTATAAAGAGGAAAAATATTGCAAAAATAATAACATCAAGTGATTAATTCATATAAAATTACATGCACATTTATAAAAAGGTATGTTCAATTTTTTATATAATTATAATTATTATTATTAAAACAAACAAAAAATTAAATTAAATAAGCATATCTATAAATATATCTATTAAAATGAGTTTTATTATCAATTATTATTTTTTAAGTAGAATCAATTTTTTAGTTTTGCTAATTGTTTAATAGTAATAATTTGCTTTTGGCTTTTTACTGTAATTTATTTGTTGTTTATAATGGCAATCATCAAGGACAATGGATCCAGGTATTAATAATAATATTATTAAACAAAATCAGCTTTTTTAGCTTGAAATAATTTTATATTTGTAAATAATATTGTTTAATATACAGTTATATTATACTTATTGATGTTTTATTATTACAGAAAATCCAGGAAAAGAGGCTATTGTTAAAGTTGCACAGTGGTTAAAGAGTGTTTGGGAAATGAAAAGACGAGGTGGTCCATCAGTACAACAATGGATAGATTCAATTCCATCACCAACAAAAACAACAAATAATAATGATAATTTAGCAACATCAACAATGACAACAACAACAACAACAACAACAACAATGTCAACAATATCAACAGCAACATCAATATCATCACAATATAATGAAAAAAATATTTTATATTCTAAAAATCCACTAATGACAGTATCAACACCAATATCATCAGCTCCACCTTCACCAGTTATATCTGCACTTCATTCGTATGTTAACATTATTATGATTATGATTATTATTATTATTATTATTATTGATATAAATATGTATTTTTAATTAAATAATAAAATTAAATAAAGATCACCAGTACATGGACGATTAGTGAGAGATCCAAGTTTACAATCAGACAGTAGTCATTGTAGCAGTGTTGAAAGTTTATTAGAATCAAGAAAAGCTGATCCAGAAGCAATACTACTTGGTCTTGGATTTGGTGGTTGTACAAATGTTGCACAAGACATTGGTCCATTATCAAGAATTCCAAAAAGATTTTTACAACCATCAAAATTAAAAGGAATTGCAATTAATGATTTTGTTAAACAACAACAAGAAACAAGTGAATCAATTGATACTGCTTCACTTGGATATCGTGGATTAACTGGTAATTATTTTATTATTAAAAAATTTATATTAAAACTTATAATCATGTAGTTTTAAACAGAAATGAGAAAGGATATATCTATAAATGAATTATTTATTTATTTATTTTTTTTATTCAATGTAAATTAAATTAAAATAATTTTTAAAATAAAAAGAAAAAGAAAAAAAAAAAACAGTAATTTTATAGGAAGCAATGACACGTTGAGCGTGCCAAAAGTCAATAATCATCGTAGATTATCTGGACCTTGCTACAGCTACAGGGTAAAAGAAATATTAACAATTCAAGTTGATAATGCTTGATGCTTTCATTATTATTAATTTGTATTAATTAATTTTATTATTATTTTATTATTTATGTTTTTTGTCCAATATTTATGTTATTTTTTGATTTAATTTATACTAGTAGTTGTTGTGCATTTTTTAAAAAAAGCATGAATGATGGTAAATTAATTGATGTTTGATTTTATTTTATATATATATATATACACCTATATAATAATTATAATTAATATCAATACATACTTATAACTATAAAATACATTACAATATTATAAATATTTTTTACATGTGTTTTTATTTTATTCAGGATCGCCATTTGTAGCACCATCAGAAATAGTACAAAAAATTATGGAACGTCTTCGTGATAATGAGAGTCATGAATTTGATGCGTATACTGCATTTCATAATGATTCATATACTCCACTTCATATGCAAGATGGTAGACTTTCAGTTTTATCACCAGACAGTAGACAATTTGTTCAACGATCAAGATCAATTAGTCCTGATATGCGTAACAAACGAATGATAATAGGTATATTATTTAATTGTTATTAACAACAATAATCCATCCATTTATTTAATTATTTATTTAAATGGTTTTTCTTTTTTTTTTTTTTTTGTTTAAATTAATTAATTAGGACAAAAATCATTTGCGTTTGGCTGTGATGGTGATTTAATTGAAATAAATCCATTGAATCATCAAAATTCAAATAGACTAACCAACATAAATTCTACTGATTATCAAAAAAATGATCAAGATGATGATGATGATGATGATGTTAATAATAATAAAAATATATTTAATAAATCAAATTTATTCAACATAAAAAATTTAAATTATATTAATTATAATAATAATAATAACAAAACATCAGCTGAAATTAATAATAATAAACATCAAATATTTTATCGTCATATTGATGATGATGATGATAAAAATAATAATAATTCAAGTGGTATTGAAATAAAAATAGACAATGATGAATTTAATTGGAATGATATTAATAATGAAATATACTATTCAAGAAGAGCAAGTGATAGTTCTTGTGAATTAAAAACATCAACAGACACAATAATTAATTCTAGTTTTGATGAAAGAAGATATAGTGATGGTTTAATAAAAGATACATCATCATTTGATTCAATTAAAAGAAAAAGAAATAGTCTCAAACGACAAGCAAGAATAAGTGATGAAGAAGCTGTAAATTATTTTGAAACATTAGAATCAAATACATTATCTTTATCATCATCATCATCATCATCACCATCACCATCACCATCACCATCACCATCACCATCACCATCACCATCACCATCACCATTATTAGCATCACCATCACCATCACATGATGAACAAAATGAATTAAAATTAATTAAAAATAATAAAATAATACAGTGTGATAGTAAAAATTATCATTTATGTTGTAAAAGTGATGAATTAGGACAAATATGTGGACACAAAGAAGGAACAAAAGATTGTTGTTATCATGCTAGTAATACAAATTGTTGGAAAAAAATGAAACAAATGATGAAAAAAAATCAAAAACTTGAGAATATGGTTGTTAAAAATCGACGTGAAATGGCAGAAATAAGAGAAATGCTCAACAATGTATTGTCAATTAGAATGGAACCAGGTTTTTAATTAATTTTTATTTTTTAAATATTATTATATATGCAACAAATGACATATCAATCGAGACCTAAAATAAATATATATATATTTTTATTTTCGTTATTATATTATTATTTATATTTATATAATAACAAATTTACGATTTATCAATTTTAAAAAAATATATATCTATATTGTTATTATTTTGTTAAATATTTAAATCAAAAACTTCCAAGTCAATTATACCTATATTTTTTTTTAAATAAATAATAATATGTTATCATGGAGACAATCTCATATTAAAACTTTAAATAATAATAATCAAAATTACCAATGATATTTAAGATAAAATTATAAATTATATCAAAAAAAAAAAAATATCAAAAAATAAAATAATTATTATTAATATTAAATATATACCTATAAATTAAAAAAATGTATTATTATTGTTTTTATTTTTCATTCAATTATTGTCAATAAGTATAGGTAAGTATATTTAAAAAAATAAAATAAAATAACACAATTTAAATTTCACACAGTTTTTTTTTTTCTTCATTAAATTGGCATACAATAGTCTATAAATAGTTACGAAAAAAAAAAAAAAAAAAAAACTTATCAGAATGTAATTGCATGATTTTTTAAAATTTTTAATTGATTGAAAAAATAAAAATATTAAAAGGTTATCCATTCAAATGATTATTAGGTTTTAAATGAATATGAATTTTAGTAAATAATAATTTGTTTTTTATCATTTAATTATAAGTTTACACAAAAAAAAATTGCAGCCAACAACAATCGAAGAAGGAAGAAAGTATATGATAAATGATAATACTTAATTTTTAAAATGTTATCATTATTAATCAGAGTCCATTATTTTTACTTTGGAATAACGGCAAAAATAAAAAAACATGACTAATTAAATAATTATAATAATATTAATAATTAATATTGTTGAAAATATTCAAAATAAGTAAATAAGCAAGTGAGTGAATAATCTGAAGATCAATGGACTCTGTATATTGTTGGTATCATCATCATCATCATCATCATTATTATTATTATTATTATTATTACAACTTTTATTTTTAATTTTATTTTTGTTGTTTGAATTCCTTATTTTAATAAGGCTTACTTAACAACTTCTTGTGTTGGTTGATCAAGATGAAGTTCGACAATTGTTTCAGTTCTATTTTGTACCTTGAAGGTCACCTGGGCTGCAAGATATTTATCCTTGTTATTCACAGACCAACCAGAATACTAAAAATAATAATAATAAATAAATAATAAATATATATTGTTAAAATTTGATGAATAAATACAGTGAAATTTGATGAATAACATACAGTTGATGTGCTTTTGTACATTGTCTTTCCATCATCTTTGAATGGTAAATATTTTTGTAAGAGTGCTTTTCCATCTATCCTCCATAATGTTGGATCAGTGTCTCCTCCAACGTCAGCTTTGGCAACCACAAATGCACCAGACTATATATGTATAATTAATAATTAATAATAATCATCAATTATAAATAATAATAATTAATTTAACAAAAATATACCGTATAATCTTTTGGTGGTATACCAGATGTATCATTAAAGTTATTATCATCTGAATCATCATCATCATATTCATCTTTCTTTGAACGTTTCTTTCTTTTTGATTTTTTACCAGAATCAGAATCTGATTCATCATCTTCATCTTCATCTTCTTCTTCTTCAGATTCTTCTTCTGGATCTTCTATATCATCATCAGCATCTTCCTCTGAATGTTGACGTTTTTTAGCTGCTCTTGTTGGTTTTTTTTTAGCACCACCACCCTGATATTATTATTCAAATATTAAAATATAAAATCATCATTCAACTCTCTTTTAAACAAATTAAAAATATAAATAAACAAAAACAATATTATGTTTTTATTTACAATATTAATATTAATATTAATATTAATAATAATAATAATAATAATAATAATTTCTTAAATTTTGTTAAGTTTATTTCCATCATTCAACATATGATACAAAATATGTTGTGTCTTTCATTAACAAGTATATTGTATGATTGTAGTTGTTGAAAATTCGATCAATACCACTCAAGCCTTTCTCACTGATAGACTTGAACTACTTTTATTAATTCAAATATAAAATAATAATAATAATTAAAATAGATTATCATTATTATTATTATTATTATTAGTATTACAGTTAATATTGTATTTATATGTTTAAATAAATAAATAAATAAATGTAAAATATACCTCGCCGGTCCATTCATCATCTGATGCTCCTTCAACTTCTTCAGGATCATCGGCTGAATACTCATCCTCATCAGATACTTCCTTGTTTTTCTTCATGGTTTCTTGTTTTCGTGGAATTATTGATGATTTTAATAAAAATTATTGATAAATAATTACCAATAATTTAATTTATTTATCTTTATTTATGTATTTTTTTGTACTTTTTTTTTTTTTTTTATTAGCAGTAGTTTTCGGATACTTATCTTTGAGATTTTTTTTTTTAATCTTTAACAATGATATCTCTCAGTGGGGACGCTTTGACTCTGTGTGCGACTGACGCTCCAAAGCAATCATTTATATACCTATACTATCAATGTACATATATATACGAGATGTACATGTATATGTTACTGATAAAATAATAATAATCATGGAAGTAAATGCAAACATTTTACGTTTTTTTTTTATACCTATTATTAAAGTATGTGTTTGTGTATGAAAAAAAAAAACACCGACTTTCAATGCGCGACTCTCTCATCATGTAAAAATTAAAATGTAAATATACCTATAATGCCCAATTAATCAAATTTACAATTAAAAAATAATTTTTAATTAATTATTTCATCTTGTTATTTGTCTGTTAATGAATTAATTATTTTTTGTACTCTCAATCACTAAAATAATTGTATATTTTTTTTTTTAAACAATTAAATTTATCAACAGTAGATAAATTTTGGATTGTTTTTTTTTTTAAATGGCAGCCATTTATTGTTATTAATTATTATATATATTTTATATAATAATAACAACAACTGTCAACTAATTGAAACTTTATTTTTTTTAAATATTAAATAATTATTATTTTAGCAAGAAAATATAAATAATTAATTGAGATGATCATTTTCTGTATATATTTATCATCTATTATTAATTAATAACATTGACTGCAATTTTTAAGAAGCAAATTTGAAGTTGATTAAAGAAAAAATTATAATTAATCTGTTGCCAATATATTAATAAAAAAAAAAAAAAAAAAAAAAAATAGGATATTAAATTTTAAAATTAGATTTATAAATTTATAAAATAAAAATAATTGTTAGGAACAACATACAATTATAAATAAAAAAAGATGAAAAAAAAAAAAAAAAAACCAAAAACCAAAATAATTAAGAGTTTGAAAATGTTATTTATTCAATAAATCTATTCTTGACTTCCATCAACATTTTCAGTTTGGAGTCCTTTGAAATTAGCAACTGGAATATAAGTTACAAGAGTAAATAATTTATTGGCTGAATCTTCATCATCATTACGTCTACGACTCAAACGAACGCGGACTCTGAATGGAACATTTCTAAAAAAAAAAAATAATAAATAAAAATATTATATAATTATAAATATAAATAATAATAACGATAATAATGATATCAATATCAAATGAAAATAAATGATAATAATAATAACAATTACCTGATTCCTTTTGACCATAATTGTTTGTTAAGTCTTGTATCAATTCTGACATCAGGTGTTCCCATTTGTTGTACAGCAAACTTTTTCAACTCCTTGATGGCACGTGGTGCACGTTTCTTGAAACCAATGCCATGTAACCGCTTGTGCAAGTTAACAGTGTATTCACGAGTGACAACCTCGTTGATTGCGCTTTTAGCTTTTTTCTCGTTTGTCTTGGCCATTGTTATCTAAAAATGAAAAATTTAATAATATTATTATTATATTTATCAAGTAATAACAATTAAATCAAGTAAAAAATTATTATTATTATTATTATTATTGAATGTATTTGTTTAAATAAATAAATAAATAAATAAAATATAATTGCTTTTGTTGACACATCTAACCTCAAATATAATTCAGTTACATCAAAACTTAATAAACGCAATCACAAAAAAAAAAAAAAAAAAAAAAAAAAAAAAAAAAGTAATAAAAACAAAATTCACGTAGCTAAAATTATAAAATTAAATTAATTAAATATATTTATTTATTTATAAATCTATATATACTTTATAAACAAATTTAATTTTTTTTTTTTCGACAAAAAAAAAAAATCAATTGCACACACGTGTTCAACAATTAATATATAAAAATTAAAAAAAAACCAACTTATCAATATATTATCACAAAAAATTAATTAATTTATATAAAGATATTTAATTATTCTTACAATTTAAATAAAATTATAAATTAAAAACTATATATAATATGATTTTTTATTATTTATTAATGAACAATTACCTATCCGTTGTGGAGTTACGACCCGAAAAGGCAGAACCAAGAATAAAGGCCTGAACGTTGTCATTTATAAATAGATAGATATATACAGTATCTTACATGGTATTTTACCTACCAAACACATATAAGTGTTATTAAGTTCAGTACTGTGCTTACAGATGTCGCTTGCT
Organism: Lysiphlebus fabarum; assembly: GCA_011426435.1. Lineage (NCBI taxonomy): Eukaryota > Metazoa > Arthropoda > Insecta > Hymenoptera > Braconidae > Lysiphlebus > Lysiphlebus fabarum. The sequence goes on along the minus strand of WSYQ01000256.1, from coordinate 28,895 downwards.
TGTTATTCGGTAATTCTCTAAATCGGTAAAAACGGAAATTTTCTTTTTAATTTGAAATATGTTTCTTTTATTTTTTCTTTATTTTTTTTTGTATAACGAAAAATATATAATGAAATTTTATATTTAGTTTTAATTAATATATAAGTAAGTACAATTACACTTGATTGTAAAATTAAATAAAAGTTTGTATTAATTTTTTATAATTATGTAATAACTTTTTTTCTTTATCAATCAAAAGGATCATTTGGCAAGTGAGGACAGCAAAATTACTGTCAACAATATCAATGTTTGTTTACATATTATAATGTTATATTATTAATATATGAAAAAAAAAAAAAAAAAATTAAATGTTTATATATTGAATAAAAAAATAATATACTTATTTACGTGTTGCAGAAAATCTGGGCAGAATGATGATGATGACGCATGCGTGTGAATCTCAGATGGATCAACTATGTATAAATAATAATTTAATATGATATCATTATTATCATAATAATAACAAAGTTCATTTATTTAATTATTTATTTAAATTAAAATATGTTTGAATTATATGGAGTAAGTGGTGATAATATGGTCTATCATTCACCACCACCAAGAAGAAAAGAAGTTGATATACTTGAGGTATTATTATTTTTTACATTTTTGATCAATTTTTTTTTTTTTTTTTTTTTCATATATATATACTTACTTATTGATTATATCATGTATTATAATGTAAACAAATTTATATATTTTATAGACATGCTTACAATTATCATCACCAGAATTGATAAGAAAATTTTCAAATGGTGATACATTAAATAATATTAAAAGTCATAAAAATATAACATCTACAACATTTAATAATGATGATAAAGTCTTTAAATCAAGAGAAGGTTTGTTGTTATATATTAATACTATTGAATTCAATAATGATACATATTAATATATTATTTATTATTTAAAGAAAATAAAAATACATCAAGACATTGGCTGGTTTTGTTTGGAATATTTTTTTTTTGTTGTATAATAATTGGTGGTATTGGTCTACCAATTGCTTTGGAACTGAGAAGTTCACATTTACTTGAAGCAAGACTACAAGTTGTTAAAAGAATATTAAGTGAAACACCTCTTATTGATGGGTAAAGTTTTAATAATATACATATTAAATAATAATAATAATAATAATAATAACATTTGTTTTGTTTATATAACAATTAACAGACACAATGATTTTGCTTGGAAACTAAGAAAATATTATGGTATGCATTTAAATAATTTTTCATTTGACAATGATTTATCAAATAATAATAATAATAATACATTTGATAAAAATATTAAATGGCAAACTGATTTATCACGTTTATATCGTGGTAATGTTGGAGCACAATTTTGGTCAGCATATGTACCATGTGAAGCACAATTTCTTGATGCTGTACAATTGACACTTGAACAAATTGATATTGTCAGAAGATTAACTAAAAAATATTCAAATAAATTACGTCTAGTTACATCAAGTGATGAATTAGAAAAAGCTCATAAAGAAGGTATTATTGGTAGTCTTATTGGTATTGAAGGTGGTCATAGTATTGGTGCATCAATGGCTGTATTAAGAAGTTTTCATTTACTTGGTGCAAGATATATGACATTAACACATAAATGCAATACACCATGGTTTGTTTTATTTTTTTAATAATAATAATAATAATAATAATAATAATAATAATAATAATAATAATAATAAATTTCAAGGGCTGATTCATCATCTGTTGAGGATCCAAATGAAGATACACCACTTGATTATCACAGTGATGGTTTATCACCATTTGGAAAATCAATTGTCAAAGAATTAAATAGACTTGGAATGCTTGTTGATTTATCACATGTATCAATTAATACAATGCGTGATACACTAGCAATAACAAAAGCACCAGTTATATATTCTCACAGTGCTGCTCGTGCACTTTGTAATTCATCTAGTAATGTCTCTGATGATATTTTAAGAAATTTGGTACAATTTATATTTTTTAAAGAAACAAATATACACATTATGTTGTATTATTTTAATTTAAGTATATATATATTTTTTTAATTTTATTTTATTTTCAGTCATTAAATGGTGGTCTAGTTATGATTAGTTTTGACAGTACACATCTTAGCTGTAATGATAAAGCATCAATCTATGATATTATAGGTAAAAAAAAAAAATATAGGTATATATATGCCTTTTTTTTTTTTATTAAATATAAGTAATTAAAAAATATTAATGTTATATAATAATTATTTAGCTCACATAAATTATATAAGAAAAATAGCTGGTGTTAATCACATTGGTATTGGTGCTGGCTATGATGGAATCATAAGGTTTATATTTTATTTTATTTTATATTATATTATATTTTATATATCCTTTATATATATAAACATATGTTATACTATATCTAAAAATAAATTTTATTTAATTTTTTTTAAATTTTAAGTCCACCAATAGAACTTCCTGATGTTTCTGGATATCCACTGTTGTTGGCTGAATTAACACGTGATCGCAGATGGTCAGCAATGGATATTAAAAAATTGGTAAAAATAATAATAATGAAAAAACATTATTATTGAAAAAAAAATTTTTAAAAATTAATATAAATTAATTTAAAGGTTGGTGGTAATTTAATAAGAGTCATGAAAGAAGTTGAAATATATGCAGCAACATTGACCAATCAATCACCAAATGAAGAATGGATATCACAAGATTTAATTGAAGAAACATCATACTGTAAATATCATGATGAATAAATTAATTTATATTTTATTTATTTTCTAGTATTAATAGAGAAAAAAATAATACATTTAAAAGTCTGTATGTTTTTTTAACTTGGGGGAAAAAAAAAAAAGAAAAAATACATACGTATGTATAAATTTAGAAACAAAGAAATAATATGGGTATGAGAATTTTGTGGTTTGATGATGTTGTTGCTGATGCTTATGCTGATGTTGATGATGTTGATGTTTGATGTTGATGATGATGAGTAATATGAGTAGTATATAGTGACCGTGATCGTGCAGTGGGAGATTATAAAAATTTTTCAACAGCCAGATGATTCCTCTTAATACACTCGTATTTTAGTATCACTTGACAAAACGTTCATCACCAGTCGAGTCATATCATCCTTGTTCATATTATATATACAATAAAACACGTGCGGGTTTGTATATTTATTATTATTAATATTTTAATTTAAATTTTTAAAAATCATTTTTATAATATCTTATTAACTCTTTTTCTCATTCTTGTCGATTAGAAAAAATAAATAAATAAATAAAAAAATACAAATTAATTAATATTTAAAAATATAAATATAATGTTTAAAATTTTATAATATTATATTACAAAAATTTTTTAATAGTGTTACAATAATAATTATTATCCTTCTAATCTTATCATAATTTAAAATATATTTCTAATGTGATGGTAATAATATAAATAGGAATTTATTGTCAATGTGATTTATTAAAATTTTTATATATTCAAAAAAAAATAAATAAAATAATAAAAAACAACAAAGGTATTATATTACTTGTATATCTATATTTGATTTTGTTAATTTAATTATTATCGTGATGAATAAAATAAAAGTAGGCCAATATTCATGAGAATGACTTGCGTTGTTAGTAAAGTGAAAATATATATTAAATTATTATAGAAAAAAAAAAAGGAGAAGAAATTTTCTGTAATCAGTTGAGTGTAAATAATAAAAAACAGTCATCTTAAATTGATTACACTGTATCTCTTAATTTATCGCTTAACTTGAAGAAATATAAAAAACAAATTATAAACTTGTAATTTTGTATATGTACATATAAAATTGTGATAAAATGATAATTTCTCTTTAACATTGCACGTTCTCATTTTATATTATTTTTTTATTAAATAAATAATCATTTTGTTAATTTAATTGGTTTTTCAGTATTTTATTTTCATCTATATCAATTCGAAAAGTAATTACAACAACAACAACAACAGTCAAATTATTTTTATTTGAATATATAATAATACATTTGAGACGCACCTTTTCAATTGCATACAATAACAAAAATTATATATTTGAAATATTTAAATAATTGAAAATAAATCATCTTTACAAAATGCAGTACAAGGTCAGTAACAAATTTTAATAAAACTATATTATTATTTATTTATTATTATTATATAAATTATGATCAAAATTATTTATGAAAAAAAAAAAAAAGATAAAAAAACAATTATTGTTGTTATTTTTTTTTTTTTATTAAATTAATTAAATAGTTTTAATAGAAATAACAAGTATTTCTATATAATTCCACAATTATTTATATGATTAATTAAAAATAATTAATCATATAATAAAAATAATGATATCAATGAGTATATTAAAATAAAATGAGAGTGCAACATGTATTTTAGGGGCCACAAAAAAAATAAAAAAATAAAATAAAATTATAATGCTTCTTTGATTATCCCTCGGGACAGCTCATTGACCTCAACATCTCTCAAAGTATCATAAATAGAGTACATGTAATAAAAAATTAATAAATCATATTTTATAATATTATTTGACTCTCATCATACATATGTTATTTATATATATTTAAAAAAAAATATGTTGATCTATTAAGATTAAATTAATAAATAAAATTATATAAAAATCAATCAAGTGTATTTAAAGTTTTAGTTTTGTAAGATCATCATTTAAATCATTAAAATAAATTGAATTTAAAATAAACAAAAAATTAAATATTCAATTAATTTTTAAAAATTATTAAGTTTAAGTATATATTATTACAACAATTGAATTTATATTTTAAAGTAGGAAGTAAAAAAAAATATTAAAAAAAATTGATAGTATGTTGCAATGTAGGGATATAATACAACACAAGAGATGAATTTAGTTGTAACACCTCGTTCAAGTGCATCATCATCATCATCATCATCATCATCATTATTATTATTATTATTATTACTATTATTACTATTTTATTTTATACATGATATGATATGACAGTAGTAACATAGACCCAACAAGAGAGGAATTGAGTAACTCAGCAGCACGAGTATGTGTTATCAGAGGCATTCACTCTGATTGTTCAATGTAATACGAATAAACTGACTTAATATATTTATTATTTTTTTATTCTATTATTGTTAATAATTCTAGCTAACTTGTAACTATAATAATCCAATTTTTTTTTTTTTTTTTTATATAATAAATTTAATGAAATAATTTATAAATTTAATAATATAAGTATTTATTTTTAATAAAAAAAATAATATAATAAAAGTATATTGGTTGATGATAATTAGAAAATAAGAAAATGTCAAACGAAGCGTAAAATAATAATAATAATAATAATAATAATAAATAAATGGAAAGCAAAACAATTAAATTTTATGAAAAAATATTATCCATATATATATATATATTTTTTTTAATGAGTTTTAAAAGAATTTATCATTAAAAATGACCATGAATTACGGATGTAGGAGGAATATTATTTTTAAGATTATAAAGAAAAAGAAAAAGAAGAAGAATAAACTATCAATTTTAAATGGCAAATTAATATATCATTAATTAAATTATTATATAAGTAACAAATGATAATAAAAATATATTTATTATAATTAAAATATGCATATTATAAAAGTAATTTTGTTTTATTTTCTATTTAGGTCACTGATCCAGAAAATAATCAAAGATATTTAGATGAAACAAGTAAAAATTCCGACACATCATGGTATATATATATATTAAAATTGAAATTAAAATTAAAATTAAAATTTTTATTATTAGTATTATCATTTAATTAGCTGTTGTTTTGTTTGTATTAATTTTAAATAAATTAATTTATTAATATATGCAATTTTAATATTCAGGTTTAATAGAGATGATAAAAAATCATCAAAGAAGGAAATAAAATTGTTAATTATTGTGGGATTATTGTGTGTAATTGTTATTGCATTAGTAACAACCTTAGTTTTACAAATGACTGTATTTAATACAAAACCATACAGTGAAATGTGTCAAAGTGATGAATGTATTAAAACAGGTATTATTATAATAATAATAATAATAATAATAATAATAATAAATATAATATTATTATTTTTTTTTAATTATCATTTTTTTATTATTTAGCTTCAAGAATAATTGATGCTATGAATAAAACAGTTGAACCTTGTGATGATTTTTATAAATTTGCTTGTGGTGGATGGATTGCAAAAAATCCAATACCACAAAGTCAAACATCTTGGGATCAATTAAGTTTTTTACGTGAAGAATTATTACAAAATTTAAGAATACTTCTTGAAGAACCTGATAAAGATGATGATTTAAAACCAGTTAAACTTGCAAAATCACTTTATCAAACATGCATGGATACTGGTATACATTTATCATTATCATAATGATTTTATTTTATAAAATTAATTATTATTTATTTTTTTTAGCAAGTGTTGAAAATTTTGGATTAACACCAATATTTGATATTCTTGATAAATTTGGACTTTCAAATATATCACTTTATTATGATAATGATGATAATAAAATTAATAATAAAACAATAATTATTAATAAAATTGATTTACCAAAAATTGCTGGAAGTGTTCAACGTCATTTGGGTCTTAATTTATTTGTTAATTTTTATATTAGTGAAGATATTAGAGATACAACTAAAAATCGAATGATGGTAATATATATATATATAGGTATATATATATACCAATTATTTTCATATTTATTTATATAAATATTTTATATATTTATTATTAGCAATATTTTAATTTATATAAATAGATGGAACAAGTATCACCTGGATTTAGTGAAAGATATCTTATGGATCCACAAAGATTTAAATCTGAATTATTAGAGTACAAAAAATATATTAAAGCAATGATTGAACTAGCAGGTTTTGGTGAAAATAGTGATAAATTTACAAATGAAATTTATGATTTTAGTACTAAAATAGCAAAAGTAAGTTTTCAATTTTCAAGTAAAATTCAATTTAAACTTTTTATTAAATATTTATTTATATATATATAGATAATGGCAACACCAGAACAAAGAAAAAGTCCAAATCATTTGTTACATGATGTAACTATTGATGAATTACAACAAATAACAGATTTTGATGTTAAATGGGTAAATAAATCATCAATTAAATAAATAAATATTTTAAAATAATAATAATAATAATAATAATAATAATTTAAATGTAATTTTAATTTTTCAAGTGGAATTGGACAAAATATCTTGATGCTGTTTTTGATAATACAAATGTTACAATAAAAACAAACACAGATAGAGTTATATTAATGGATTTAGATTATTTAGAAAAATTACCAAAATTATTAGCTGAAACACCATCATCAACAATAGCACGTTATGTTTGGTGGAGTGTTTATTCAACAATAGCACCATTGACATTACAAAAATTTCGTGATATTGGTTTTCAATTTTTAAATAAAGTATTTGGTTTAAAAGAAAAAACACCAAGATGGAAAGGATGTACTGCTAATGTTAATGCTAATTTTGGTATGGCATTAACATATGTATATGTTAAACGTCATTTTAATGATGATGAAAAAAAAAAAGCATTAGAAATGTTATTTGATATACGTGAAGCATTTGATGAAATGGTTTCTGAATTAAATTGGATGGATAATGATACAAAATTAAAAGCACACAAAAAATTATATGCTATGAGACCATTTGTTGGATTTCCAGAATGGATAACTGATTCAATTAAATTAGATAAATTTTATGAAGATATTGAAGTTATACCTGGTAAATTATTTGATACATTTTTAAAACTCAGTAATGTTGGAGCTAAAAAAACATTAAATAGTCTCAGACAAAAACCAGATAAAGAAAGATGGATATCAACTGGTACAACAGTCAATGCATTTTACAGTGCTATTTTAAATTCAGTCAGTAAGTTGTATTTTATTTTTATTTTTATTTAATTTTAGATATTAATTTATTTATTTATTTATTTATTTATTTAAAGCATTTCCAGCTGGTATTCTTCATCCACCATTTTATGGAAATGGTTTAGAGTAAGTATATTTATACTTAATAATTTTCATCTAAAATAATATAAATTTTAATTTTAAATAATTTTTCAAGAGCAATTAATTATGGTGCAATGGGTGGAATAATGGGTCACGAATTGACACATGGATTTGATGATCAAGGTAAGCAATAATATTATATATTATATATCTTAATATAATTAAATAATTAAATATTATATCAATAATATTAATAGGTCGTAGATATGATGAAAATGGAAATTTACGTCAATGGTGGAGTGAAAAAACACTTGAACATTATCTTGATAAAGTTGATTGTATAATAAAACAATATGGAAATTATTCATTACCAGAATTAAATAATAATTTTACAGTAAGTTTTATTATATAAATAATTAAATGAATTAAATTTAATTGATAATTTATTAATAGGTAAATGGTGTAAATACTTTGAGTGAAAATATTGCTGATAATGGTGGTATTCGTGAGGCTTATCGTGCTTATTTAAGATTAAAAACAAGAAAATCAAATGAAAAATTACTTCCTGGTCTTTCTGAATATACACAAGAACAATTATTTTTTATTGGTTTTGCACAAGTATGGTGTGGTAATTCTACAAATGGTGCATTAAAATCAAAATTAATTGAAGGAGCACATGCACCAAATCATTTTAGAGTTATTGGTACATTATCAAATAATAAAGAATTTTCAAAAGCATGGAATTGTCCTGCTGGTAGTTTTATGAATCCAGTACACAAATGTATATTGTGGTGATTAAAAAAAAAAAAAAAAAAAAAAAACTTATATAATTAATTAATTATACATACATATAGGATATCAAGTATGAATGAATAAAAAAATAAAAAATGTAAATATAATTTACTTTTTGATATAATATTAAAAAATAAAATAAAATAAAATAAAATAAAATAAAATAAAATAAAATAAAATAATTATTACTTTATTGTTGTTATCATTATAATTATATTAAAGACATACAAGTTATTCTTGAATCTGTATTTGTATTAGCCAATTGTTTCAATCTACCATTAATATATTTCCACAATTTAATTTCTCCTGTACTTGATGCTGTTACTATTTGTTCATTTTTACATTCAATACATTTAACTCTTGCTTCATGTGCTTTTATATTTAATAATTCAATTTTATTATTAATATTATATACTCTAATAATACCATCCTCATGACCAATAATAATAATATCATCATTATCATTTAAAAAATGTGCTGATACAATTTTATTATCAAATGAACCCTCAAATAAAATACCAGCTGTTTCAACTAAATAAACATCAAGTTTATTATTACAAACAATAAAATATTTATCACCAGATGGACTCCATCTTATGACATTAATTGTTTTAGCATCATATTTAAATTTTGTTATTAAATTAGTTGCATATGCTTGTCTGCCTTTAACTAAATTCCATGTTCTTAATACACCATCACCACCAACTGACATTGCTAACTTACCAGTTGGATGTACTGCTAATGCATTTATTGATGAACCTTTGTGTGCATTTTTCCATAATTTTTCCAATTGCCAATTACCACAACGTACAATAGCAATACTTGCATCATTACTACAACTTATCAAATGACTACCATCAGGTGTAAATTCTAAAAATGTTACTGTACCTGTAACAACAAAAACAAAAATTTAATTTAAATAAATAAATAAATAAATAAATAAATAAATAAATAATTAAATAAACAAATAAAATTATTTTTACCATCATGATGCATTAATTTTCCAGATTCTGTTCTTGATCTCATATCATAAAGTGCAATTGTATCATCAGCACCACCAGATGCAAGATAATGTTTTTTTGAAGCAACACTTCTTATACTTGATATATGACTATGATTTGCAAAACTACGCTCCAAATTATATTTCTGTAAAATAACAATATAAATAAATAATTAATTTTTAAGGTTAAAAAATATTATCTACAGGTAAAAATATAATAAATACCTTTTCTTTTTTTTCTACTTTAAATCCAAGCAAAAATTGCTCATATGTACCAATTATTATTTCCATTATTGATTATTATTTTATTATACTATTATAATTATAAACAATATACCTATATTAATTTAACAATTTAATATGATAAACACAAAATATCTATGTAACTATCTATTTGTAAATTGTAAACGCACGTGTCAATGATTTTGCTCTGTGGCTCTGTGTGTGTGTGTTCAATACTAATACTTTGATAACAAAAAATTTTTAAAAAAATATATATATAAAAACGAGAGAGAAAAAAGAGAGAAAAGAGAGACTGTATTGGACTGTATAACCTGGATTGACCTGGATCAAGTATATGTATTCTAAAAAATATTATATTTTATTTATTTATCAATAAATATTATTGTTGATTCATTAATAATCTAAAAAAAAAAAAAATAAACAAATCTATTGAATAAACATCAGTTTTAAATAAAAGGTAATAATAATAATAATAATATTAATTTTTTAATTGTTAATTATCAAAACATTTAACAAGTAGGTATATCTATAGTGCAACACGTGGATATTTTTATTTACAATTATTTACAAGTAGATATATCTAAACAATTATTGAAAAATAATAATTTAAATATATCTATTTATTTAATTACAGATTAAATATGGTACGAAGCAGAAGACCAGTACGTGGAGGAAAAAAAAAAGTTGATAGAAATGAGAAAAATAAAAATTTTAAACATAAACAAATAAAAAAAAAAGGAAAATTTAATTATCATGAGGCTTCTTATATTAAAGATCGTGATGCTAAAAATACTGAAATTGAAAATCGTAGAAAAATAATTGATGCTAAAGAAGCTAAAAAACGTAAATATGAATTAGAAAGTTCTGAAGAAGAGCAAGAACAAGATCCAATGAAAACATTACTATCAACGTTTTCAGATGGTCAAAAATATTTAAAAACAGCTGTTGTATCTGAAAGTGAATCTGAAAGTGATCAACAAATTTCAGAAAATGATGATGAAGATATTGATGTTGATGATGAAGAAGATATTGGTGTTGATGATGAAGAAGATATTAATATTGATGATGACGACGACGATGATGATGATGATGATGATGATGATGATGATGATGATGATGCATCAAGTAAAGATTTAAAAAATTCCAACAATAAAAATGATGATGAGATTGATACAGTTATAAACAATGAAGATGAAGAAGATGATGAAACATCACGTGAAGATGCTGGTATTGTTAATGATCCATTTTCACTTCATTTAAATAATGATTTATCAGATGAATTATTTAAATCAGTATCAAGTGAAGTACCATTAATAAAAACTCATAATTTATCATGGCCAACACTTGGTAATTTAATTGTTCAAATACCACAAGAAATTGAAATTAAAAATAATAAAAAAATATGTTTATTAGGAAATGATAATGAAACATATGCTAAAATTGGATCACCACCAATATTAATAAATAATAAAATTGATTTAAATAAATTATATGTTAAATCACAAATACATGATAATTTAAAAGAAGCAAATAAAGATAATATTAAAACTGATAATGAGAATGATGATGAAAATTGTATACTTACACCATTACAATGTGAATTATTTTCAATAATGAATAATTATCAAGATTTATTATATTGTGAAAGAACATTTAATAATGAAAATGAAATAATGTTTACATATTGTTTACATGCAATAAATCATGCTATAAAAACAAGAACAAAAATACTTCATCATAATGCTAAAATAACAAAACTAAAAAAAAATAAATTAGGACAAATACCAGATGAATATCGTGATCAAGGTTTAGTTAGACCAAAAATATTAATAATTGTACCATTTCGTAGTTCATGTTTAAAAATAGTAAAATATTTAATATCAATATTAATTGGTGAAGATAAAGGTGGTTCAGTTATAAATAAAAAAAGATTTTTTGATGATTTTGATGGTAATGAAATATCAATGCCTAAAAAAAATCCAAAACCAGAAGATTATGAAAAAATATTTACTGGTAATACTGATGATACATTTAAAATTGGTATTAGTATAACTAAAAAAACAATAAAATTATATTCAGAATTTTATTCATCAGATATTATAATATCATCTGTACTTGGTTTAAGAATATTAATTGGTGCTGAAGGTGAAGAACAACGTGATTATGATTTTTTAGCATCAATTGAAATGCTTATTATGGATCAAACTGAATTATTTTATATGCAAAATTGGGATCATTTATTACATATATTTAATCATTTACATTTAACACCTAAAAATTCACATGGTACTGATGTATCAAGAATTAAAAGTTGGTGTGCAAGTGGTTGGTCAAAATATTATCGTCAAACATTAATATTTTCTTCAATACAATTACCAGAAATTAATTCAATATTTAATAAAAAATGTTTAAATTATTTTGGTAAAATTAAAATAATTAATTCATATTTATCTGGTACAATTAGTCAAATTATTGTACAAATACCACAAGTTTTTTGTAAATTTCATTGTAAAAATCATGCAAATTCAATTGAAGCTAGAATGGAATTTTTTATAAATAAAATATTACCACAATATAAAGATAGTATTATGAATCATACTATGATATATGTACCATCATATTTTGATTTTGTTAAAATACGTAATTATATGAAAAATGAAGAATATAGTTTTGTACAAATTTGTGAATATTCAAAAGATGCTAAAATAGCACGTGCTAGAGATATGTTTTATCATAGTGATGCTAATTTTTTAATATACTCTGAACGTTTTCATTTTTATAGACGTATTAGAATAAAAGGTATAAGACATTTAATATTTTTTTCACCACCAGTATTTCCAAATTTTTATAGTGAAATGTGTAATTTAATGCATGAAGCCAATCAAAATCCACGTGCTGGTAGTGAAAGTAATATGACTATAACAACTATTTATTCAAAATATGATATCATGCAATTATCAGCAATTGTTGGAACAAAAGAAGCAACTAAAATGATACAATCTGATAAAAATATTCACAATACTATTATGTAATTTTTACTAATTTATATCAAATTAATCAAATAAAAATACAAGTATCATCTTTTATATAAGTACAAATACCTTGTGGTTGTTTTATTATTATTATTATTATTATTATTATTATTATTTTAATTTATATATGTATAATGTATATTTTCATTTTTTATTTGTATTGTAAGTATTTGTATACTTTTATCTTAATATTGACGTAATACTTGGCTCTTTTTTTTCTTTTAATCATATGATGATAAAAATTATAAATATATATATATATTGTATTTTGTTGTCAAGTGAATATAACTACAACAATGAAAATTGTCATTGTTGGTGGTGGTGTTGTTGGTTTAACAACAGCATTACAATTATATAAAAATAATTATTTTATAAATTCAGATATAACTGTTATTGCTGACAGTTATGATGATGATGATTTAGTTAGTTATGTTGCTGCTGGAATATTTAGAATTGGAAATGATTATTCTGGACCAACTCAATATATAACAAGGTAAATATATATTTATTTATTTATTTTTCAATAATATTTAATTATGAAAATTTATTTATAAATATTAGAAAATGGATAAATGACTCTTATGAATATTATAATGAAATACAAAAAAGTCATGAATCATCACAAGCTGGTATTTCTAAAATTTCATGCTACATGTATTCAAATATAGCACCCATCAAGGTAAAATTTAAAATATAAAAATCTATTTAGTTTTCTAAAATTTATATATCTTTTAATCAACAGCATCATTGGATGGAAAATGTAATTCCAGTTTGTCGTGAAATTACACCAAATGAATTTAATATTGTCAATGGAAATTGGAAATATGGATCATATCTGGATACAATGATTACCCAGTGCTCATATTATCTTCCATGGGCTCAAAATAAGTTGGCAAATAAATAATTTATATTTATTAAAATATAAAAATTTAATTAAATTATTATTTACAGGCTTAAAGAATTTGGTACAAAATTATTGACTAAAAAATTAGAATCATTTAATGAACTTTATGATGATTATGATTTAATTATAAATTGTACTGGTCTTGGTGCAAAAATATTGTGTAATGATTCACATATGATACCAATACGTGGACAAATTGCTAAAGTAAAAGCACCATGGTTAAAAGTTTGTTTTTATTCGGAATTAGATACTTATATAATACCAGGTACTGATGGATATTGTACACTTGGTGGTACCAGAGATTTTAATTCAATGAAAAAAGATATTTGTAAATATGCATATCAATCAATTCGTGAAAGATGTGAAAATTTATTACCCTCATTGAAAAAAGCAACAACAGTAAAACAACTTGTTGGTTTACGACCATATCGTGAAGGTGGTGTTAGAGTTGAAATTGAAAAATTACCATATGGACATCGTGCAAAAGGGGTTTGTAAATCCTTTTTATTTTTTCTAAAATCTAAAATATTAATCGTAAGTAAGTATATCTTTAAAAAATTAATAATTATTATTTTAGATTATTCATAATTATGGACATGGTGGTTATGGTGTTTGTACTGCACCTGGTACTTCATTATTTGCTATAAAACTTGCTGAAGATTTATTTAAATCTTCATCATCAAATCTTTAAAAATTATAAATTAAAAAAAAAAAATATATATATATATATATATATATTGCATTGATAATTATTTTTTTTTTTAATTATTATTATTATTATTTAATTAATAAAATTGTCAAAATTAAAATTTGAATAACAACAAAATTCATTGGCTAAATTATTTTTATGATGTGGCTCAAATTTGCATTTATGAAGATTCATTAATTTATTTGCTAATTCCTCCATAATTGCACCAGTTGATAAAACAATATTTTTTTTTGTTAAATATTTAATTGATATTGAAGTTTTTGTTAAACATTCTTGTGATAAAAATGGTGGATCAGCAATAACAAGATCACACTTGTTTTCTAATTCACTTGGTAATATTGTTGGTTTGTTGTAATCATACTGTGAAAAATCATTACCATATGCCATAAATCTCGTGTCATAATCAAATAGTTTAACTAAAAATAAAAAATACAATAAATAAATAAATAAATAAATATTAATTAATTGATTGATTGATTAAATTACCAGTTCTTTCACCAGATATTTTTTTCAATGGATAATATAAAGTTGGACATGATACAAGTGCAATTATACCATCTGGTTTTGTTGCTGCAATTGCACCTTTAACAAATTTATCTATCGTTTCATCATCATACCAAAATTGACTCAATTGCCAATCTTCTTCAAATGTTATGTTATTATCAATGTCACATTGTTTTTGTTTATCAGGATCATTGGCTTTTTCAATTAACATTGATAATTGTTCTTCTCTTTCTTTTTTTTCAGCATAAAATTCTTGTAAAGCAGCAAGTGATGCACTGCTTAATTGTGGAATATCATCATCACTATCAGACATTATAAATAAATAATTTAAATAAGTATAGGTATTTTAATATTTATTTATATCTATGTAGAAGGTTAAGTATTGTTGTATCTAAAAAAAAAAAAAAAATTCTCTCCACCTGTTATTTATTTATTTGTTATTATTATTTCATTGCTTGGTCGATAGAAACTATCTCTACATGTATCATCATCAAAAACTGATCAAAACGCAGCAGTGTTTTTGTTTACTATTTTTTTAAAGGGTTATTACTTATTACACACCTTTTTTTTTTTTTTTATAGATAGGTATATGTGACACTTTGAACAAATATTGTTATAAATAATTATAATAAATAATAAATAAAATAAAATAAAAAATATGGCTGATGCAGATGACAATTTAGTTCAACAATATAAAATAATATGTCCATCACCAAATGAACTCAGTGTGATTATTAATAATATCAAATGTAATCAATGTGGTTTAATTTTCAAAAATGAATCAAGTCTTCGTTTTCATGATGTTAAAATTCATCAACGTAAAAATTTAGAAAAAACAGATAAAGAAATAAGTATTCATTATCATTGTCCAGAAAAAACATGTATTTATTCAACAAATTCATCAAGACATTTTACTACAATGAAATATCTTAAACAGGTAAGTTTAAATTTATTACTTTTTATCATTAATTTTTTGTTAATTTAATTATCAATTTAATTTTTAGCATTATTTAAAAGTACATGCAGATAAAAGATATTCATGTACACAATGTGAAAAATGTTTTTCAACAGAAGCTGCTAAATTAGCTCATATTAGAGTATGTGGCCTTGAATTTACTTGCAGTTGTTTTAAAATATATCCATCTTATGAAGCTCTATTGACTCATGCTAAAAGACAATCTCATCATGTTGATGATAAATATAAAAATATGTTTAGGTAAATTAAATATAGGTATACCTATAAAAAAAAAAAAAAAATAATTTTCATTTATTATTTAATGTAAATTAATTTATTTTTTAGAAAAACAAATTCATCAACAAAAGTATCATCATTATCATCATCATCATCATCATCATCACCACCAGCTCAATATATTAATATTGGAATAACAAAAAAACCAATAGCAATACTTCCATATAAAGAAAATTTAATAACTGTAAAATGTACAAAAGAAACAAGTACATGTGATTCATCAACACAAACAGATGATATTAAAAAAATTAAAAAAATTTCAACACTTGCTAAAATAAATAAACGTCGTGAATCAAGACAAACACAAACAAATTATTTATCAAAAGAATCTAAAAATTGTAGAAAAACAGTTGAAACTCAAACAATTTCAAGTATTCGTGAAACAGCTAAAAAAATTAATCGTAAATCAAAACAAACATCACCAAAACATCATCAAAATGAAACACCAATAATTATAAATAATAATAATAATAATAATAATATATTTTCACATGAAAAATCATCACTTGAATTGAATAATGATATTGGTCTTCAATATTATTGGAATCAACGTAATACATCATCAGGTGGAACACAAACAGATCAAGTAGATATACTTCTTGATGATGTTTTTAACAACAGTATTACTCATAATGATGATAATATACAATATATACAAAAAAATAATTCATTAATTAATTATCCACAAGATTATTATGATGTTACAAGAATATCTGATCCATTATTGACTGAAGAAAATTATATAATTAATGGATTTAGCAGTATTGAAACACAAACTGAACAACCAGTTTCATCATCATTAATGTATAATGACTTTGAATTAACATCAACAAATATTGAAACTCAAACAACTGAAAGTTTTAATGATTTTGAACAACTTATTTATACAAATATGTGTACACAAACTTGCAATGAAATATTACCATCTGAATTGGGTTTATCTGATACACAAACACAAACAGCATGGCCAGAACTTGAAACAAATGATTCAAATGATCAAACAACTCAAATTAATCAATTTGTTGGTATACAAACTAGTCATACTCAAACACAAACTGATTTATTAAGTTTTTTTGATAAACTTCAATAATAATAATGAAAAATACAATATAAATTATTATTCAATTTTTATTTTCAACTAGTCATTTTTGTGTTAAAATAATTCATTTGTTTTTTTTTTTTTTTTTTCTATCATTAGAAGAAGACTAATTGTGATTTGTTATTTTTTTTTAAATCAAATATAATATATTCAAGTTATTAAAATGTTGTTGTATAGATATTAATGAAAAAAAATAAATATAAATTAAAACAATAAAGATATTTTATAAATAATAGTGACAATTGTTATTTTTAATTTACAAAAAACGAAAAAAAAAAAAATATGTATATAGATATAGGTATATGTTACAATTTAATGAATAATGGACGTGATGACTTTTTTTTTTTTTTCTTTTAATTGATAATAAAAAATTATAATTAGGCTGGGCCAGCAGCAGCATCATCATCACCATCATCATCATCATCATCATCATCTTTTGCATTAAATAAATAGTCTTTGGTTCTATCTTCAATTCTATCAGCATTTTCCATTGTTGATGCAATGACATTTAAATTATTAACACCAGTCATCAATTGTCTATTATTTAAATAAATAAAATTATTAATAATTTATTAATTTATATGTAATTATTAATTTTACAAATAATTACCTCAGAAGATACTCAGCTGATGATGCTGCATTTCGAATATCACTTGCAAAATGTTGAATTTTTTTTTCATTATTTGATCCAACATTTTTTTCGTTGTATCTAGCACCAAATGAATTTTTTAATTCATCATTTTCATTTTGAAGAACTGATATTTTTAACTAAACAACAAGAACAACAAAAAAAAAAAAAGATTTATTTAAATAATTAATTATGAAAATTAAATGAAATTTTTAAATTACCTTTAGAGATTTAATTTCTTGCTTCAAAGCAGTCACAGCACTTTCAGCATTAACAGCTCGTCTCTTTTATTTTTTTTAAAATAATATAGATAAATAAATAATAATGTTAATAATGAATTATAAATAATTTTAAAATAACTTACAGTACTACGTTTTAAATTATCTTCAACTTGTTCCATGGCTTTTTCTAAATTTGCTGTTTCTTGATTATCAACTGCTCGTCTTGTTGATAATTCTCCTTCCAACATTTGTATTCTAAAATATAAACAAATAATAATAATAATAATAATAATAATAATAATAAATAAATAAATAATAATGTTATTTTATTTTAATATAATTACCTTCGATATTGTTCATGATTTTGTCTTCTAGCCAAATCAAAATTATGTCTTAATTGTTCAATTTCAACAAGTAACTAAAATTTAAATAAAATATAAATTAAATAATTAATAATAATAAAAATCAATAAATAAATAAATAAATAAGATAAGATATTTACTGTTTCAGTAGGAACAGATGAATTTAAAGTAGCTGTTGATGATGATGTGGTTGTTGTCGTTGTTGTTGATGATGATGATGTTGATAATTCTTGTTGTGGAACAACAACACGATTTAAAATTGGTCCATCACTTAAAAAATCTGGTAATGATTTTGGTATATTATTATCCCGAGATGGTAATCCATCTCTATCTTGTAAATTTAAATCTCTATCAGTTGTTGATTGTTGTATTGGTAAATCTAATGGAAATGAACCAATTGTTTCTAAATTATCAGAAAAACCATTGTGTTGTTGTCTATCAACTGAATTAGCAAGCCTTCTTCCTCTATGTCCAGTTAAATCATTGGGGAAATTATCATATTGCTGTGAATTTTGTTGTAAATTTTCATTATCATTTATTCTATGAGTTCTTGATATACTATTTATTGCAAAATCAGGTAAATTATCAATATCTGGAATAACTGATGATACAGCACCATCATTATTTATATTATTATTATTATTATTATTATTACTATTATTATTTAAATAACATTGTTCAATAACTAAATGATCTTGAACAAAATCAGGCAATTCAGTTGGATTTCTTCCAACATAAACACTGTCAATATCAACATTTGATTTACTACCACAATCTGAATAAATTTTTGGTCTAGCACCAGTATTACAATAATTTTTTTGTGATGATAACGATGATGATGATGATGATGATGTTGAAGCTGCTTTTCTTAAAAAATGTTTAAAACTAAATGGATTTACTTCATTGGTTTTTTTTGTCTCTGAACCTAGTGTGTTTATTACACACAATAACAAAAAATAATAATAAATAAATATAAATATAATATCAACAATTAACCTAAATAAATATTAATTAAATAAAATAATTAATTACCTTGATTATCAAAACGAGTTGTATCAACAATATTTTCTCTAGATGATGATGTTATTGTTGAATCACGAGATGGTTGTGACAAATCCTCTAGTGATGATGTCGAAGAGGAAGATGACATACCTCCTCGACTACTTGCCATTTCAATCACCTAATTATTTATATTGTTATAACAACAATTAGACACGTATATTACTTTGTTTATATATTTATTTTATTTTTCATCAGTAATACAATGACAAAAAAATAATAAATTCGTATATGTGTATATCTGTTTTTAATTTGTATTGTTTTTTTTTTTTTTTGTTTTTAAATAATTGAATTAGATTAATGTCATGTTTGACCGGTGTAAATATTGGTCATTTATTTTATACCTATTTATTTAAATTAGTCACATTAGCAATTTAGACATTTAGTTTTTTTACAAATACACACAACATGTAGGTATGTATATAAATAAAAAATAAAAAAATAAAAAAAAAAAAAGCGCATATGCAAGCCCTCCACCAACGTGAATTTTCCGAAGCAAATTTTTTATATGGCGGAAAATTTTAATTTGTTTAATTATTATTATAGAAACAAAAAACAACTTTTACCAATATAAAATACACCTGCTAATCTTGACAATAAATTAAAAAAAAAAACATGTCAAATAACAACAACAACAGGTAAGTAAATTGTTTTTTTTTTTTTCTTTTTTTTAATTTTTTTATTTTAAAAGATTAACCGTTAACTACATATATTTATTGGAATATGTATCTATGTATAACATCATATGTTTACTTACAAATGCAAATTTTATTTTTTATTTTTTATTTTTAATATACTTATAAAAAAAAAAAAAAAAATCAAGCAAACAAAAAAAAAAAATATTAATTACATAAACGTAAATAGGTATATGTATAAACGCATTATTATAAAATATTTTTTTTATAAATTTTCTAAAAGTAAAATAAAAATTTTATTTTTCATTTACTTTTAGATTAGTATTTTTTTTTTTTTTTTATTGCATTTATAATTATACAATGATTAAATTAAATAAATAAAATAAAAGAGAAAAAAAAAAAAGATAAATTTATAAAAATGTGTAAAATGATACATGATAAAGTTGAAAAACTGTCGTCATCTTGGTATCTGGTTTAATGCTGACATTGTATCATAATGTCGTAAAACAATTTTTAATTTAAAATCAAGTAAAATAATAAAATAAACATTAATGTATATCTGTATATCTATAGAGTTATAGATAATTAAATTATTATCTTTTTTTTTCTTTTTATATTTTATTATTTGTTGTTGACTCTTTGATTTATCATCATCTTCATCATCATCATCATCAACATCATTATTATTATTACAATTATAATAGCCTGTCAAGTCTATCGTATTAAACATATTTATTTATCAACTTAATCCTACAATGGACCCTCTATAAGACTAATTTTTAATGTGCAGTAGTAAACACTGCGTCCAAGACAAAGTAAAGCAATCAAAAATGCACCTGTAAAAAAAAAAATAATAATAAATAAAAACAAATACAAAAATAATATATTGTTATTATGATTATTATTATTATAAAATTTTAATACCATGATTAATTATGTATTAAATATACCTATAACATATATTTTTTATTTATATTATGCTTACCAATATATACCACGTATATGCTACCCGTTTTACTTGTAAAATGATATGTAGCAGCCTGTAATGATGAATAAATTATTTAATTTCCATATATAATAATGATAATAATAATAAACGATAATTACCGTTACACCAGCTCCAACAATAAGTGTAATTATACAAATAATTATAAACATTATTCCACGTCCTTTAGCAAAATCAGGACCAACAGATGATACCTTGCGACAATGAGGACATCTTGCCAAAGCATTATGTAATGTATTAAACTAAAACAATAAAATTAAATAATTAAATATAAATGTTATTAAAAATAAAAAAAAATAAAAAAATGTAATTATTATTTATTATAATTATTATTTACCAAAAATGTATCATTACAATGAGCACAACAAACTCTGCACATACCAGGCATTGAATGAATTGGTGGTGTAACTGGACTAGGTGCAAGATTAATAATACGTTTACAATTTGGTCTTGGGCATGCAATTCTTTGTGATGAACTTTTGCATATTAATAAACAATTGCATGGACATCTTACATATTTTTTTCCAGGTGGTGCATTTCTGATTGGCTATTTAAAAAAAAATTTATTATTTAATATTAATAATAATAAAATTAATTAAAATTTATATTAATAGATATATAGATATATAGATACCTATAATAATATAAATAAACTTACTGTTGCTTCATTGCATTGACTACATTTAACAACATGTTGATCTTTTTTACCAGAAATATCAATCATTGCTTGGCAAACTCTGCAGGTAACCATTGGTGTACCACCTTGGGGTGATTGATAAGGTGGAGGAACTTCATCTGGACCAATTGGTGATACTGTATTAATATTTGATTCTGTACCATCTTAAAATTTTATAATATAATAATTAATATAATAAATATTTTTATTTTTATATAATATACCTATAATATAATTACCAATAATATCAGTTGAATTTGAATTATAATTAATATTGTCATTTTGAAGAAGTGGTTGACGTTCTCCCATTGTCACCAAATAATTAATAACAATAATAATAATAATAATAGGTATATCACTTAATCAATCAATTAATTACTATTGTAACTAAAATTTATACCTATTAATTTTTTTATAATTTTAAGTAGACTACATATAGGTATGTATGGCGTTTAATATAAATACATATATATATATATATATATTAGATATATTTACTCATGAATCACCAAATGGCGATTCTAATATGACCCAATTTTCATAAAATAGCTGATAATCAAGATGTTAAAATTTATCATTTATATCACCAATGCATTTGTTGATTAATTTTTATTATTTTTTATATATATTGTAAGTATATATTATGACAACAGACAGTACACTAGATACATATATATATATACCTATATACCTATATCTGTGTTAACAACCTAAAATCGCCATCACACAAATCCAGTTTCTACTGTCAAAAAAAATATATAATATAACTTGATTGTTTTTGGTGTGTTTACAATTGTCTGAATAACAATAATAATATTTAAATAATAATGGATATATAATTCCTAGAAATAATTATGTGCTGCCATCTGAATAAAAGCTAGCAAAGCTATTAATAAATTTGTTGGTAAAAAACTGTCATCTATTGAGTTTTGAGCAAATCACAAACTATAAGATAGACACACTCTCTCTCTCTTATTTTTATGTTTTTTATTCTATGGCCAAAAATGCTCTCTACACACACTAATGTCATATAAGTGTTCATACACAAGTATAAAAATTGTATCAAAGTGATTACGCATCATAATATATTTATTACAAATTTACAGTCCGTTTGTGCAAGTTAACAATATAAATATAATTTCAAATTACAACCATCAGTTTATTAAAATATTTTATTGTTTAAATAAAGGTATATATTTAAATAATAAAGTTTTAAATTGATTTTTATATTGTGGGTATACTTACGTGGACATATTACATATAATAATTAACTGATATATAAATATAAATATAAATATATAAAAGTGAGTATAAGTAACTTGAATCAAATATGCTAAAATATAATTCAATAACTAACAATTAAATTATTATTTTGTATATAATTAATACCTAATATCTACTGCTAATTAGTTTATTTTGAGATGATTTATTTTAATTTGAATGGGATAATTTCAATGGAAGCTTGACAAACAATAAATAAATAAATAAATAAAAATGCTAATATTTATTTATCGTCATCTGTTTTTTTTTTTTTTTCTGTAGTTGTTATTATTATTATTATTATTTTTTCTTTCTGAATTTGTTGTTTATTTATTTAAAAACAGTATATATTGTATCATTAATTAATTTCTTTTTTAAATAACAATATAAGAATTAGAAAAAAAAAAAAGCCAATTGTACTAATGATATTGCGTGATATTGCAGGCGTTGTTTCTCCACCATATTATCATTATTATTATTATTTTAACGGTTGATTTGTTTGTTAATATTATTAGGATATTTCAATAAAATAAAATTTAATAAATAATATATTAATCATGTTTTTTTATACTTGTGGTCATTGACCAATAAATAATATCTATTTTAAATTAAAAAAATAAAATAATTTGTTTTTTTTTTGGACCATGCTTTCTAGAATGACTCATATGACATTATAAAGCTCACTGAAAAAAAAAAAAGTAGGTCATTCCAACTATTTTATTATTTTTTTTTTTTATTTTTAATTTATTTATTTTGATGTTAATGACAAGTTAGCAGCTATGTACATATGTCGTATGTAAATATACACATCAATCGATTTATCATCATCATAATATACCTTTTTTTTTTTTTTATAAAAATAAAATTAAACTTTAAAATAATTATCTTTTGTTGATTTAATAATTTTTATTATAACAAAGCTACAGATTAAATTGTAGTTTTTTTTGTTGTTGTTATTATTATTTGGTAATTTATTTTTAAAATTTTAATTACAAAAATATAGAATGATATGATGCCTGATAATAGGTATATGATATGATATATGATATATCTATATACAAAGCAAATACAAATGAAATGACGCAATAGAATGTGTGTTTATTTGTTCAGAATAGACTAGAAATATAAATTTATAAAAATGAAAATAAACAAATAATATTAAATTTCTATGCTAGGATACTTGTACTAGGGTTTAATAAAATAAACTAACATAAAATACTTATATATTATTTTTTGACAAACTTATAAATATATGTATATCCAAGTACAGATGATGATTCATCCAGTAAACATCGATTGATAACAATAACGACAAAAATAATAAATAAATAAATGACGCATCAATTATTTGTTATTATTTTTTATTTAAATGATTTCAATTAATTTATTTTATATATTAAATATATATAATAATCTTATGACCTTGAATTAAATGAATTACTAGAATATTCTATATTATCTCTGTTGAACCGGTAGATTATAAATAAATATAATCAAGAATTTTTTTTTATATTTTTTTTTTTTATTTTAATTTTTTTTTTCAGTAAAAACAGACGAAAAAGATGTCAAACTGGCAGAATCCACCCAATGCTGGATATCCAGGTCAACAAGGTTCTCATCATTTTTTTTAATTACCACAAAATATACTTGTATAATTAAATATACCTATTATGTGTAAAGCAATATTATCACGTTAATTTTAAAAAGCCTAAACACTTGACATTACATACTATTCTTCTTGAAATAAAATACATCAACTTGCACAAAAAGCTGCAAAGTTTAAATATTTAATTTCTTATCAATTATAATTATAATAATAATTAAAAATATATAATAATGCACAACAAATAAACTATTCATATAAGTATATATCATCTCATCTGACAAACTTAATAAATAATTTAAAAATATAAATATTTCTTAGAAATTGAAAAATAAAAATGGTCAAATTATCAATTTAATTTTACGATTAAATGATTATAAAATTAAATATAATGACAAGCAAGGACATAAAAATTGAGTCATCATAATCATTCATAATTTATAATTTATTTAACAATAAATTGCTTATTTTATTTTTTCGTTTTTCGTTTATTTTATAATTTATTTTTTATGCTAAATATTAATTTGGTTGTGTTACTGACAAAAAGCTTTATTACTCAAGTATTATTGCAATCAATTTATCTTATCACAAAAAAATATAAAATAATCATTTTTATCATCAAGTTTTTTAATAAATAAAATATTATTTTTATATTTCACAGGCGGATATCCATATCCTCCACAGAATCCTGGTTATCCACCACCCGGAGGAAATTTTAATCAATCATATCCACCACCAGGTAATTTATCATGATAAATTTTATAATGTATAATAAAATTATTAAATTTAATAATTAAATAAATAAATAAATAAATATATAATTTATAGGTCCAGGTTTTGTACCACCAGGAGGAGGTAATTTTGGTCAAGGTCCACCACCACCAGGAGTAATACCACCATCCGGAATGTATGGTTCAAGTTATGCTGAAGATCCCAATCGGGATGAAGTTAAAGGATTTGATTTTAGTGAAAAAAGTATTCGTATGGGTTTCATAAGAAAAGTTTATTCACTTCTTATGTGTCAATTATTAGTAACATTTGGAATAGTTGCATTATTTGTTCTTCATACACCAACAAAACAATTTGCAGTACGTAATCCTGGTTTAATATGGGTTGCACTTGGTGTTACAATTGTAACTCTTATTAGTATGGCATGTTGTTCAAGTGTCAGACGTAAAGCACCAATGAATTTTATATTTTTATTTATATTTACTGGTGCTGAAGGTTTTCTTGTTGGTGTTATGACAATAAGATTTTATCCAATGGAGGTTGGTTTATATTGTTTATTTATTTATTTATTTATTTTTTTTAAATTAATAATAAACTTATTTATTTATTTATTTATTTATTTATTTTGTTACAGGTACTTCTTGCTCTTGGAATAACAGCAGTTATATGTTTTTCTTTGACTCTATTTGCATTCCAAACAAAATGGGATTTTACTGGTTTACATACTGTATTATTTGTTTGTGCAATTGGATTATTAATTTTTGGTTTTCTAACAATATTTTTCCCTGGTAAAACAACAACAATTATTTATGGTTCATTAGGAGCAATATTATTTTCATTTTATCTTATTTATGATACACAAATGATGATGGGTGGTAATCACAAGTATTCAATATCACCAGAAGAATATGTATTTGCAACACTAAGTATTTATCTTGATGTTATTAATATTTTCATTTATATTCTCACTATTATTGGAGCATCACGCGATTAAATTTATATAATATTAATTAATTATATAATACTTTTTATTATCATTTAATGTTACGGTACAATGAAATTTATTTTATTGATTTTTGTCTGAAAAATAAATCAAAATCTATTCTTGACACATTTAATTTCTTAGAGAAAAAAACCGTAATTATTTTTATTATTCGTGAGTTTAAAAATAAATAATAATAATTTTTTTCATATAAATTGTGAAGCAAGACTTGCAAATAAAATGCATCGAAACAATATATAATGTTAAAATTAAAATAATTTTTAAGATTCTTAATTTTTCACGTAATTTTTAAATGATGATAATAATAGTAATATTTTCGATGTCATTTTTTTTTTCTTTTGTAAAAACAATAATAAAAAAAAGCAATCACTAATTTTTTTTTTTTTTTTTTACAATAATACACATTGCAAATTATAATAATTATTGTTTCAATTTAATTGTTATATCAGTACAACAAAAAAGTAATAATTAATTTATTATTTTTCTTTTTTCATATTTAATCATTTTTAAAAATAACATAATAATTTATTTATGTGTATATTAAAATCTACACCTATTACCTTCATGTTCAATATACGTTCCAAATATTGTGAGACAAATAATAAAATAAAAAATAAAAATATATATTTATTTTCATTCAAATAACAAATCATTGAAATTATTATTTGATTTTTGTCTCATAAAATAAATTATTATTATTAATAATAATAATAACAAAAATAAGTTCTATGTTAATTTTAGACTTAATTATTTTTAGATTACAATTTCATTGTGAATATAATGTTGACAATTATTATTAATTAATTAATAATAAATAATCAACATTGTAAATGCCATTTGGCTTGAAATGTCTGTAAGAAATTAATACCTCTTTGTTGTTTTATTAAATATGTAAGTAATAATTCAGTCTACAAAAATATAAAAAAACAAACAAAATAAATAAATATTCTAATAATTATAATTGTATTTATTATTTACCTTTTTAAAGTAGCTAGGTTAATTAAAATAAAAAATATAATAAAATGTAATTATTAGTGAAAAGATTATATTTGTCGTAAATTAGGTTTTACAGTAAATAATATTCTTTTTTTCTTTTTTTTTTGTTCATTATTAATTTTCATTGGGCGTTACAACAACAACAATCATTTGCGCTTAAATATTTTTTTTAATAAATATTATAATATATATAAAGTGTTGAAAATTTTTTTTTTTTATATAAAAATGCCACAAAATTACTTTTCAAAAAGTTTTTTTTTTTTTTCTTTTAATTATTATTTTTAATCACGTGCGACTTATTATATTTAAAAAAACAATAAAATAATTTATATTTGCATTGTTTCATATTAGTTTCATTGTTGATTTACAAAATTTTTTTAAAAACAAATTATTACTATTATTTTATTATTATTGTTGTGATACAATTACATTACATATTTAAAAGCATAAAACTTTTTAACTATTTTAACTCATTTTTTGTGCTTTTACAAATTGTTAACATTTAAATGAAATCAAAAAAAAAAAAAAGAAATATAATATAAAAAATAATATAATATGACAGGCACCTCAAACGCTATAATTGGTTATTATTTATTATTTATTAATATAATAATTACCTAGTAACTGTTGCATATGCATTTATGAAAAAATAGGCAAGGGGACTAGATGATGATGATGCATTGTATGCAACTACTACAAAAAAAAAAACACGTGACAAAACATTATGCAATTTATTTAATTTATATACGTTCATTTGTATGTACTTGTATTGTTTTTTTATTATTTTTTTTTTTTTTCCTTTTCATTTTAAATAAAAAATTTATTTTTGATTTTTTTCAGTCATCAGTAACTAGGCAATCTAATATTATTGACTAATAATCAAGATATCAAATGTAGACAATTTTGTTCGTTGTTTTTTTTTTATTTTAAAAAATACTAAATTACTGTTTTATTTTATTTGTTTTTTTTTTTTCTTTTATTTTTTCATCATTAGGGCAGTGTGCCATTTGACACTAATAAACTGCACTATTTATTTTATTTATCAATTAAAAAATAATAAAATAATAATTAATATTAAATTATTCACAAATTTTAACTGGCACGAGTTGATAGTTTTTTTTTTTTTTCCTTTTCTTTCTTTCTTTCTTTTGTTTATTAA